>NW_015149087.1:156287-204051 GCF_001465965.1 Polistes dominula
ATATATATAAATTAATTACACAATTAGCATTATTGTAAAAATAAAATACAACTTTAAAAATGTTATTTCTTTTGTATCACACCATCCAATAAGATTACGTCAGGATTATAGATTAACGTGAAATAAAACGATCACATTAAAAGTCCTTAAACTTAAGATGAAACTATTTTAAAGGCTAGTTATGTTTATTCGAGCATATCGACGTAGAATCGTGGAAACCTATGTTAGTCGTTACCTATGCTCGTAAGGTACTTACTACTATACTTACTTAAATACATTTATACATATACATATATATACATATACATAGGGTATATTCGTTTTGTTAACGGTTAGAACAATGCTTTAGCGATACGCAATAATGAAAAGATTAGCACGACTTCCACCATGTTGCCTGCTGCTGCTGCTTCTGCTCTCGGAGCTTTACAATTCTATCCACGAAAGCCCTGCGTTACTACTACCATACGCTCTGCTTCTCCTTCTTCCCCTTCCCTAACAGATAGCAACGAGATGGTAATAAAGGGTTAATCTCTTTAATGGATGTCTCCAGTACTCGAGCGACCTCCATAGGTACGTACCTACCTACCTACCTACCTACCTTGCTTGCTTGCTTGCTTGCTTGGAATATCTTTAATCGATGATGGTACACATAGGAAACGGTGCGTGTATATGGGGAACAATGAATATTTCTTTTTGTACAAAAAAAAAAAAAAAGAAAAAAAAACCCTACCTCTCTGACGTATTCTAACTTTTTCTTGTTCTTTTTCTTTTGGATTCTTTCCTCTTGTTACTTTCTTTCTTTCTTCCTCTCTCTCTCTCTCTCTTTATATAATTTTTTACTTTCCCTCTTTTTTCTTATTCGTCTTTTACGATTGCCAGCCAGACCGAGAACTTTCCTCGCAAGCTTACTCACTCACTCACTCACTCACTCACTCACTCTTTTGCTTACATTCTAACACAATATTACGTGAACGTATTTTTACGTCACGATTCTCGAAGCATTGGTATTTTTCCCCTTTCTCGTTCAACCCTCATTGTTTATTTCTCTTACTTCTTAATCTTCCCACGCATCTTTCTTCTTCTTCTTCTTTTACTCGTACGTAATAATATCGTGGTAAAAATTTGTGAAGAATAAGGGGTGTGCCGTTTAAATGCCAACGTCGTACGTACGTAGTTGTTTGTGTTGTTTTTCCGAACCAACCGTTCTCGCGTATCTCGCGAGAAAACGATACGCGCTTTATCAGTGTTAACCCACCCCAATCCTCCCCTTCATCCCCCCCCCATACTACTACCCCCGACTGTGACAAAGTGTGTGGTCTGATAAATCACGAGGAAGATAGAGATAGGGGCTGACTTTGTAAAAGGTGATACAAAATTCCAAACTTTTTCCCCCTGTTCGTGAGAAAAAAGGAAAAAGAAAAAATAAAAAGGTTTTTTTTTTTTTTCGAATAGCAGGTCTGAAAATAAAGTTTCGTTCGTGTGTTAACTCAAAATGTGTAACAACGTTTTCTATTGGTATCTCAGATAAAATATTTATAAGATCAAAATAACCCTTTTGCTATAATAATAATAATAATCTTGTCATCGTAGAACTCTTGATTCGTTTGATTAAAATATTAATTATAAAAAAAGAAAATGTTAAATCATTGAATTTATTCACTTAACACTAGATTTACGAATGTTATGTTCGTTATTTATGTAACGATATTACGTATTTATTTAAGAATAAAAATGTTTTAACTTTAATTGGGTAAAAAGCGTGTAACATTTTGTCACTGGACACAGACCAGATGGGTATGTATAAGTAGATGGGGGGAGGGGAGGGGGAGGAGGGACCGTTAATGATTTCGTAAAATCCTATGCAAAGCTTCACACGCTCATTCCCGTATTTACATTTTTTTCGTATGCGTATGAGAAAATGGGAGAAACACCATAGGAGAGAAGGGATGCGTGTGCGTGTGCGTGTGTTGAATATTTCGACGACGATATTTCTCTCGTGGAAAAGCTTTCGAGGATGCGAAAGAGAAATATAAAGGTAATTAGTCGTGTCCATCGTCGTGTTCCGTTTGGTTTAACGACCGATGTTTTTACTCGCGAAACTGGAGGACAGTGATGGTATAGCGAATGAGCTTGCTGCTACGGGGTAGCTTTTACGTTAGCAACTTTAATACATACCAACCCAACAACCATTCTACGTTTGTTAGTTGTCCACCTGTATGTTTGTATATATATTTGCAAGAGAGAAAGAGAAAGACTATTTTCACATAGAAGTATCGTGTTCTCATCTATATAAGTGTATACACATGTTGAACTGTATATATGTTCGCGTTCGCAAGCTCGTGGAGTGATTCGAAAACGCGGAGGTAGCTTCGATAGGGTGAAACGCATGTCGTTTCAACGAAATGACAAATATTTTGCATCCTGAAAAGGTAGTAGGAGCGTTGGTCGTTTCTGCAGACTGATATACATAGGTGCATATAGTAACGATCGTAGATAGGATCGGTAACGTGCTATGGATCACGAAACTCACTCACTCCCTCGAAACGGGATTAGTTTCAATCAAATTCTCGACGTGTCGCAGTAACGTTAACTTCGATCGTCTGTTCCTTTCTCTCTCTCTCTCTCTCTCTCTCTTTTTTTTAATTTCTTTCTTTTTTTTACGTTAAGGAAAAGGTGAAGGGAAAGAGATAAATAACAATTAGGACATATCAATCATTCAGAAATCAACGTGTATTTAATTCATTTTTGTCAATTTTCATGGAGTAAATAATTTTTATATTTTATATATAATATATTTTAATTTTTTTTCTCTATAATATAAAGTTTGTAAATAATAATTTATTCTAATTATTTAAAAAATTACTCGTTGCTTTTTCAACTAAATAATAGTTACATTTTTATGTGTACATTCTGGTTGCAGATCTTATCGTTTGGATAAAAACATAATATTCTTTTTTTGTATTCTAGATTTAATCCCATTGGTTCTATTGAGCAAATTATCAGATGATACTTTGAGAATATGAGAACAAATCTGGAAAAAGATTTGTAATATTAGAAATTGCTGAAATATTTTCAGCCTAGCATTGTTTTTATTTCTCTCTCTCTTTCTCTTTCTCTGTTTGCTGTTTGTGTAGAAAAGCGCAAGAGGGAAGATTGATGGAAGTGCACGTACCATGGTGGGATGCGAGAAAAGTTGATAAACAAGCGGTGATAGTTCGACCATAACAAATTAAGAGTTATCGTTACGAAAGCGAGGTGAGCTTCAACAAACTATCTTGGAACAGGTGTGTGCGTGCACACGATAAGAGAAATGTATTCTATGTAGTAACTCTATATATATATATGTATTTGCCTATTCTACCCTTTATATACATAGATATGTATTTATGTATTACGAGATATGAATTCTCCCTTGTTAGAGAGAAAATCTTTAAATAGAAGTTGCAATTTTTGTTAATAGCTTTTAGATCAAATGCAAAGAGGAGAGGAAATACTGAAAAGTGATATTAATTGCGTACCGTTGTAAGTGATAGATAGAAAAAGATCACACGTGTTAGAAGTGAAATCTTCAATAAACTAAGTTTCGAGAGAATGAGATGAATACAAAATATCTGGTGTAGAATAATTGTATTCTCTTCTTATTTAGTATTGCGGCCGTTTCATCGCCTCCCACCGCTCCGTTACATAGCCGCCTACCGCTCCGTTACATAGCCGCCTACCGCTCCGTTACATAGCCGCCTACCGCTCCGTTACATTTTTGCAAATCACACCCATTCTAAAGAAGTTTTCACTTCCAAAATGAACACACACTCAAAAGAAAGTATATAAAATAAAAATTAATTTATTATTTTATCTGAGGAGGAGAACAAAAAAATCATACAAAAATTGAAACGTGTGTTTCCCTGACACAACCCTGACTCATGTGTAAGAAATACGATGCTTTCGTTTCCCATCGATGATTTCTAACCAAGAACAAAAAGGAATTACATGGACGAAAGAGAGGGAAGAATAAAGAACTAAAAAAAGACAAAAAAACAGAAGAAAAAGAAAAAGGAAAAGAAAAATCCGATAGCTCGTTCACGCGCACACGAACGTTAAATAACGATCAACTGAACGGCAGCAACAAACCCAGAATGTATTAAATTTACGAGAGAAATCGGGCACGGTGAGGAGAAGGCTTGTTGTAAAATGGTATGTGTGTAGAAGATAGGGTATATAGGTAATACGTGTAAGCTCGCTCTGGGTTGTTTGCGGTCATTCTGGGTTGGCGTATTCAGGCCGAGCAGTTATTTCCAAATAAAAAATTCGTCTGTTTTTTTTTCCTTTCTTTCTTTTTTTTTTCTTCTTCAAAATACGCGACTTACCATTCCATATTGTTTTTCTTCTTATTTTTTCCCCCTTTTTTTTCTCTTATTCAATGTTCTCATTTTCAAAAGGAAGCATAAAAAGAAATACGTGGAAGAAGGAAGAACCCTCTTCTTTAGGGTGCTTGAGGGGGGGCAGAAAAAATTGAGGGAAAAAAAATCGTTTACACCTTGGTGAAAAGCTTTGAAAAAATAAAAAATAAAAAAATAAAATGCTCGGCTTCCCCCGTTCCCATAGATCAGGATAATCTGTGTGAGTTTTTCCGATTCGCGTACGCAATGCGTCAAATTCGGAATTTGCGGAGAGAGCCCGTTTAACGGGTTCTGTTTTCGTAAAAGCATTCACGTGGTAGAATAGTTGGCCTTGTTTCTCCCACTCTCTCTCTCTCTCTCTCTCTCTCTCTTTGTGTATGTCTTCTTGAATATGTATGTGTGTATGTGGGGGTGTGTATGCGAAGAAGCAGAGAAGTCAAACACGTGCAAATATTGGAACGCGAACGTGCGTGTTAACGACGAGAGAAAAGGATCATCGTCTGGCGTTTTTTGGTATCCCTTTCGCTCTCCCCCCTTCCCTCCCCCGTGCTCCCTGCTCTCCTCCTTCTCTCTCACTCTCGTACTCTTGCATTGGTTCGCTTACTTGCACATGTACGATTTTCTCTTTGCATCCAGCTGGGCCCGGACAGCAACGGACGGATTAGCAACGTGTCCTGTCTAATCGGATTATTTGAGTATCCTTTTCTCTCTCTCTCTCTCTCTATCTGCAAATTTAACTTCCACCCTTTCCCTTCGTCACCTCCTCACCTCCTCCCGTCACGCGAATTAGCTTGGGTTGCTAGCAATGAACAGCCAGCCCATGGGTTTCTGCTGAATAAACAGAAAGAGAGAGAGAGAGAGAGAGAGAGAGAGAGAGAGAAAGAGAGAGAGGAAACTAAGAGAGAAAGATTGAGTGAAAAGAAAAAAAAAATCTTTGTAGAAAGGTAGTTAGTTTTGTGTTTCTGTCGTCTGACTCTATTGCAATGTTATTCTCCTTCGACCTAATTTTTCAAAGCTCGAAAGCTTCGGTGCACACCTTCCCCCCCCCCACATACACATACAATGCGTTTCACTTGAAATAAATATTTTTCCCTAAAGTACACATATAGAAATATGCATTTTTTAATTTACTCAATTCTAAACGAATTTAAACGTGAGAGCAAAAAATGAATTTGATCATTGAAAAATTAATTAGGAAAAACAAAAAGGGGAAATAAATAAGCCCTTGTTTCTCTTTTTCCCTTTTTTGTTTGTTTGTTTTTTCCCCCCCTTTCTCTATTTCCACGTAAAAACTCTCTCTCCCTCTTTCTCTTTCTCTCGTTATACGAGCGTACTCAACGATAAGAGAAAAGAAGAAACTAACAATAAAGGGTAATGTAAAAATGAGAGAAAATATCTACTAAAAAAAAGATTCTTCAAAAGCAACAGTTATTTTTTTCCATTTAACAAATGGCTCTTACATAGTCGAGAGAACTCGAATGTTTCTGCTTTTGTATAGAAATTTGTTTTTTATAAATAAAGATGGAGAACGAGATAAGTTGATACGAAGGGGAAAATAAAATCGTTCCTTACAATACAATCAATATATTTTGAGAAATAATAATATTATTAGGAAAGCAAAATAACGTACGTTTATTGTGTTATGAACTGCATAATGGATTGTTTTTTTTGTCTGTAAAATTTACATTGGAAATATTAATTAAAAAAAAAAAAGAAGAAACTCCCACGAACTTTTGTGGTTCATCCTATAATATTAATTTAATATTATATTAGATAATATTATAAAATTATTATTAAAATATATAAATTACGTGTCACGTTATTTGTCCGCAATGGACTCCTAAACTACTGAATCAATTTTAATAAAATTTTGCACACTGTGTGTAGTTGCATCTAACTTGAAAGATAGGATAGTTTATATCTCAATTTATAATCCCAATATTATTTTATTGCGTGTATTTATTTAAGACGTGTGTATCGGACTGATTTTGAGCCACAGCAACGCGTGGCGAGGCACCCCTATTATTATTAAAATACAATCGAGACAAACGAGGTAAAAAAAAAAGAAAAAGAAAGACCAAAATTGATGAGACGAGTCAAGAAAATATCTTGAAAAAAATGTCCTGCTAAAACAAATTGTCATTCTAACGTTAATAATAATTGAATATTTGATTATAAGTACTTAGGGGTAAGGGTAAGCTTTTAGCTCGTCTTCGAAACTGGCCTTGCCCCCTTGTCCCATGCACAGGGATGTCTAGGGATGTCTAGGGATAGGGTAGAAACGGACGGCGGTTAACGCAACTTCGCTAATCTTCAAACTAATTTTGAGTTTAATCCAGAGCAACGTATATCCAGCTTGCACCGAGGTAACATAACGTTGTTGAGCGTTTACGACGAAGGGTCACGATTATTTAACCACTGCCGTATTCTCTTATCTCGTCTCACGATCGTTCTCGACAATATCCGTGTCTTTACCGTTCCTGATATTAAACAATATTTTAATATTAATCATAACAAATAGTCCACTTTATTTCATTCATTTTCTTTTTGACACATTTATATTCTCATTTCACTAAATACATTACAAACTTCATCCTAAAATCAAGAATTTAACCCATTACCTGTCAATGGCCTATTTTTGGGTTGCATTTTGAAATTTTTTTTCTTTTCATAATTGCAACTTCAAAATGAAATATATATTCGTTAAAATCATAAGTGCTTCATGAAAATATTTAAAATTCTCACTATTTTATTTTAAATCAATAATTAATGATATATTATAAAATAATTGTTATATTTAAATAAAAAAAAAAAACACAATTGTTGCAAAAATAGTTCTATTTTATTAGTATGAATATCATTAAACAGTAATTTAATTTTTTGTAAATGTAATTGTGTAGTACCATTTAATGTCCAACATTTAAGTATTGTCTAACACCATTAATATTTACTATCAACGTGTTGATAATCATTTATTATTTTTTCTTTCTTTCTTTCTTTTTTTTTTCTCTTTTCGAGAAGGAAGTGAAAATAAGGAAAATATTTTCTATCTCTTCGTTGACTTTTCTTGTGCACAAGAAAAGGGGGATGGAAGATTATACGACGTCTAGAAAATAACAGATCCATTTCGTGACGTAGTAGTTTATTCTCGTGTATGTATGTATGTATGTATATCCTTCTTATGCACGTGTGCGTTTATGTGTAAATGTATATTTAGCATGTGTATATGTATTTATTGTAAACGCGTAACAGAGTTTGGATAAACCGAAAGTCGCTTCGCTCGACAAACTGTGAGTAGTAGACTACTTTTTCTTCTACGTCCACTCTATTCAAACATAGTTTTACTTGTTTTTGTTGTTCCCTGAACTACTACTACTACTACTACTACTATTATTATTATACCATTATACTATCCACCACTACGTGAACAACGACGAAAAACTTGCTTGCTAAGAGGACAATTTTTACCAACTACTTCTCCCCCCCCCCCATAAAGAAAATTCATCTTTCTAAAAGATAACTATGAAAGAAGGATTGGTTTTAATATTGTTATTATTATCAATATCGCGATCTATGTTTCATGTCGTGATTTTAAAACCTGGAAAATATTAAATTCATATACAAATTTGATGGATAAATATTATAATCGTATACTTGAATCTTTTGTTACATTTATTGGTAATACAGAAAAAGAAAAATGAGTTCTGATAAAACATTGACAAGAGACTGTACATATTTACGAAAAGAAAACACTGCTAATAAAACAAAAACATTTCTGTTTGGTTGTATCATCAGTTGTTACAGGATACCAAATATATACTTAATTTAGGGATGCCTATCATATCTTTCAAGTTGGATGAAACTGCATACAGTGTGGAAAATTTTATTAAAATCGGTTCTGTAGTTTAGGAGTCCATTGCGAACAAACACGTAATTTATATATATTAATAAGATATGTTATCTATGTACTATGCTTAGATAAATATATATATATATAGAGAGAGAGAGATAGAGATAATGTAAAGGAAGATGGAAAGGAAAATCTTCTTACCAAAGAAAGATTTTTCCATTGGTGAGTAATGACCATCATCCATGTATAGTACATTTTATTCGAGCATGAACATCTTATATATATAAAGAGTAGGTCTCACAATCAGTCGAATCTCACACATCTTTGCAACACACATTTGAAAAAGTTGCGGGTATTTCGTTCGATCTATGAAGGATTTAAAAGCTCATATACGTATGTATGGTATGTATGTACCATGGTGGTACTCTTGGCCACCACTCAAAACCTCAAAGAAAAATGTATTTTGCGGTCAAAAGAGGGATCACGTAAGTAAGTAAGTAACTCATAGCCATATGTGTATCCCTTTTCTATGCTTGTCATCGCTTTCAATCTCGTTGGATGTAATTTAAAACGAGTAGTAGGATAGTCGGTTTCGATCACCGGTATGATTCTTTACCATTCCTTTCCTTTCCCTTCATATTTCATTTTATCGTGAGAAAGTATTACGTGAAATATTGAGATATGTAATAAATTATATATATATATATATAGTTGATGCATAATGTAGGAATATTTGTATTTATTTTATTATATATTCTCATTTGTAATACTCTTACACTCAGTTATTTTTATCGTAAATTATTTATTAATCAATGCAATGAAATATCATACGTTCCAACGTTATTTTATTTGCCATTTAAAAAAAAACATTATTTTATTAATATTGTTCATTTGCGTATATTTTAAAAATGTCTGGAATTATTTATTGATTAATTCAATACACATAATAATAATAATAATATTAATAATAATAATAATAATAATAATAATAATAATAATAATAATAATAATAATAATAATAATAATAATAATAATACGTGTAATACGTTTAAAAGAGAATCACGAAAATTTTTTTCTCTTTTAAAATGTTTAATTTTCATATATTTTTGGTAAAACGATTCTCATTGTGCCGAGTCATCCAATCGATTGTGTAAATCGAGTTTAATTGAATATACGTAAATATTGAAAAACCTTTATTTTGTCAAAAGAATTCTTTTGCGAGACTTTTCATCAAGCATACACGAAACAACCATAATTCTGTAGACTATACATTTTTATTATTAATGAATTGTGTTATAGGAAAACCGTATTATTAAATTCCATGTTGTAAAAGTGTTCTACATCTGTATGGGACCCTAGGGATACGTCTTTGTATTTTTAATTGATATACCTTTAATTTCTTGTAATAGTTTTTAGTTAAAAATAGTCAAAGAACTTTTAAACACGAACACAAGAAGATCGGATCACGTCATAATGATGGTTGGTGTGTTGTATACCTGTGCAAACACACGGTCACGTAAAATACACACAAGTTCTACGAAAAAACGTTACGGTGATTGGCCGATACAGTTTAATCGACGAATGTCCACGAAACTGACCGAAGAGAAACTTGTCTGGCTTACCTAACGACTTTTCTACTTGCTGCCCTCTTCTCTTTCGGGTATTCTCTCTCTCTCTCTTTTTCTATATATATCTATCCTCCTCATTTTCGATAAATTGCTCGAATCCTTTTTTTTTACCTATCTATCAAGCCCAAGTGGATTATTGATCGCATTTAACTTTACTCGGGACACTAAATAATGCTTCAATTTCGTAAATAAGAGAAAGAGAGAGAGAGAGAGAGATAGAGATAGAAATAGATCAGTATTTTATTCTGTTTCCATAAAATTAATTATTTAACGATTAAACTTTCATTTATCTGTTGGTGTACGTACGAAGACGATTCTTTTTGGTTTTGCCATTCTAACAACCAACGTTTCGCCAATGTTTTATTTTCTCGGGAGAAGGAAAAATAAAAAATACATTAAAAAGAATCCGGATGATTATTGTTATTATTATTATATAATAGTGGCATTAGGAACTCGAAGATCTTACGAACAACTTTATTTTCGAAAGCCCTAAATTTCTTTTCATCCCTTAACGTAAGTGACCACGTTTTGCTACTATAAAGGACTACTGGTAAAATGATCATCCTGTATATCCTGATTTTTAAGCAACCACGAACTCCTGTAATTTATTGACCGAATAAAGCACGCATTGCTTAAATTGATTCTTTTTTTAAGTTCTTCGTTTATTTCGTTCGTCTGATTTATGATTGATCCTAAATATACTTAAAGTTGTTGACCCGTTCCAAAATTTTATCCCGGACGACCAAAGTTTCAATAAAGAATCCGAATAAATAGACATTATATAGATTTTTTTAATTTTAATTTTTTTGTTCCCCTGTTGATTTTGAAACACTGTTAATTTCTCTCTCACATCTGTTGGCATATTACGTGATACGTCGGATAGGAGTAGGAGACTGCGGTATACAGCCCGTTCGCTTTGGTTTAAATCGCCGCATATATTACATCAATCCACATCGTACCCGGGCATTCCGGTAAACGAGAATTTAATATGTTCTGATTTTATGTATCACGTTGGTGTATTTCCGCGTTCTTATGAGCGTCAATTTTCAACATCAGCTGAGCGAGTAATATACCGTATTTAATTTCTCATTAAAATTTACTGATGAAAACGTTGCAAATCGTCTATCTATCTCTCCCCCTCTTCCTCTTTTTCTTTCTCTCCGTATCTTTTTCTATATTTTTCTATATTTTTCTATATTTTTCTATATGTGTCGTATATGCAATTTATTTAATATTTACATTACATTCACACTACTGAAGAAATATAAATATGTATTCATTCATTCGAGCGAATCATTTGGTAAAAGTAAACAAAAAAAAACATCACATCCCTTTCCCTTTTTGATAATAAAAATGATTCTATTGGGGATGGGGGAGAATTGAAGGAAAAAAATACTAAAGTATTGTATATAATATTGTGGGACGAATGCCTCCATGCCAAACTTATTAAGCATTCGTGGAAAGGAATTGGTCGGTGGGCTCTGGATGGATAGCTCTTGGTTAAAAGAGCAGTCGCCCGGAAAGCGAAAGATCCGTGGTTCGGTTCAGTCAGTCCAGCGGTCCAGTTATTTTCCCGAAGCTTACAATATTAAAAAATAAATGTGCTATGTCGATTGTAGAAGAGGAAAAACAGAACAAAAAGGAGTTGGGTGGGTTGAAGGGGAACTTAAGTGTTGCCTTTTTCTCGAAAAAGAAAATAATAGTATTCCTTTTTTTTTTTTTTGATTTTCCGAACGCTCGGCAGGATCCTAAATCTTTTTCTTTCTCGAGTAGCCTTGAGAATCGTATTTGCTATAGAACATTCTTCCAATAAAGTAAAGAGGAGAAGGAGAATGGGGAAGGGAGGATCCGTATTTGAGAAATGAAAAGCTTGTGCATACTTTTCCGAGAAAAGGAGGAGGAGGAGGATGACCGGTCGAGAACCGTAAAATCATCCACGGGAAAATTTGTATGAATGCGAATTCGTATAAGAGAAAGAAAGCAAGAAAGGGATGAAATTTCGATCCTTCTTCTTTTTTTGTTTTTTTTTTTTGTTTTTCAAGGGATCACTTTTGCGTGAAACCACCACCCACCCTACCGAAGAAAATGACGACGTCTAAAGGAAACGAAGCGGAAAAGAATGAAGTTGAAAGACACACGAGGGAAGAAAATAAGAATAAGAATAAGAATAAGAATAAAAAGAAGGAAAAAAGGGATAAGAGAAAAATAGAAAAAGTGTGGCCCTTTTTCTTTTCTTTTTTTTACGGATTTCTTTTCGACTTGCTCTGTTTTACGAGTAGACTTTAGTTATGTGCCAAGAAAAAGAAAAGAAAAGAAACGAACGGACATGGACGGTTCGTTTATCGAAAAGAGAAGGAGAAAGGCAAAGTGTGTGCTTTGCAAGTACTACCTACCCTTTCCTCACCCTCCCTTCCCATTCCACCACCTTTCCACCCCAGAGACGGGAGCTCAGGGAGCTTACGATCTCTCTTCGAAAGTAACTCGCACATTTTCCCAAAGAGAAATATTTCGTCTGCGGTAAGATGGGGGGTGGGAGTAGGGGGATAGTTGTGTAGTAAAGCTTGCACTACACGCCACCACCATATACACCCCGTGTTTTTCCATTACTTTCGTCGCGTGGGAGGATGAGGAGGGGAGGGGAATAATCTACAGCTAAAGTTATTGAGAAGCTCGAGTAAATTCCCGTTTCCATTCGGGTATTATATGTATATGTATATGTATATTGTATACACCGATAACTGAACCTTTCTATGACTGTGAGTTCTCTAGGGTAAAATGAAAATTATTTGATGAAACATTCAGCCAAAAACTGGTTTATTATTATATTATATATTTATTATAGATTTTAACAACGTTATTTGGAACATTTTACGATTATGTAAAGTAAGTACTATTTAAAGTATTTGTAATGTCATAAAAGGCAGATCACGTGGCACGTATAAAATACTAAATGGTACTAGAATTAATGGGAAAATATCATTGGGTAAAATGAGAACTAGGTAGAGAAATATAATATTAGAATAGATTTTAATGAAATGGGATACTATGGTCGCTTACAAAAGGATTTTGCTCATAGACGAAATTTGGTAATGATAATAAGAATAATAATAAGGATGATGATAAAATGTTTATACCTAATTAGAAAAATTAGTCAAAATTTGTACTAATAACTGTAGATTATTTTGAAGATATGCTGTCGTGCATTTACTGCGGTGTGTGTATGTTCTCGCTAATTCTCAGGTAGAAAAAAAAAACCATTTCACGAATGCTCTCTCTAAAAAAATTTTGTACAAAAAATTTAATTACTTTCTTCCCTTTGACCGTAAGTTAGGTGTGTTATCATATGACGACCTATTTAAAAAAATTTAAATAAATACCTTAATATGAATGTGTGAATAACGTAAAGTGAAGAAATTAACACTCGTGAATATTATAAATTGAAATGAAACATGTGTACGTTTTTATTGAAATTTAAAATGAATAAATAAATTTTCCATTCTTTCTTCCCCGTATTCTTTCTTCTTTTCTTTTCTATCTATGTTTTATTCCAAGGTATTGGTTGAATGGTTCAGAAGGGTCATAAAAGTAACGGCAAAACGGTCGTCCTCTTCTCGTCGAACGATACTTTTCAACGATCAACGGCTCGTGGCAGACGAACATTATCGTCAATAAGACGATTCCCTTTTTCTTCTTTAGGCAAACTATACGAGACGCGAGAATTGCTTTCAACGCCATTGCGAAACGTCACATGTCAGAGTTTGCGAGCTATACGAAGCGCATAACATCCGATACGTGTCGTCTTTCCAAAAGGGACCCCTCTCAAAATCGATTTTTCTATGTGTGAAGGAATACGCTTACAACTACGAATACTTATAAGTATATATATACACACACGCACACACACGTACATAAATACATGCATGGGTGCACGCATGCACACCCTACCCCATGTGCCAGGAAGTAATCTCGACTGCACATCTCTCTCTCTCTCTCTCTCTCTCTCTCTCTCTCTCTGAACGAGAGATCCTTTTCCTTGTCGTAGTTCTCGTTGAACAGATGCTCTTCTTCCTTGATTCCTCCTTCTTGTTTTCTTCCTGTCTTCCTTTAAGCATTGGGCTTCATTTTACTTACTTCCAGGTACCTTAGTTTTACCTAAGTAATATATAATATTATTTAATATTACTTATAGTAAATAATAATTAATTAAATACATTAAATTATTATATTTGATACTTTTGAAAGTATTACAAATTATTCCTAAAGTTAGATTCACAGATTTTTTTGAGACATCTTGTATACTGTCGTTGGTACGTTCTTTTTAATGTTATTTTCCTTTCTTTTTATCATCGTAGTAGTGTGTTCTCGTCGCGAAGGGCTCGAGAATGATACATGGTTGCGTTACAGAAGACAACTGTTCTCAATGGAAGCTACAGCAACGACGTTTCTTTGACGTTCTCGAAACATGGCTGTTTCTCGTAGGTTCGTCTACCTTTCTCACTATATTATATATATATATATATGTATATGTATGTATATGTACATAGGAGACAGAATATACGTGCATATAGATATATTCAAGGTAGAATAAAATTATGCGAAATGACATCGATCGAGCGTGCGAGGTTGCAACTGTGAAATTTAACTATATATATATGTATATGTATATATAGTTATGTATTTTCGTAGCTCGGGAACGTGTCTAAAAACCGTTTTCCTTTTCACAAGTTAAAAACCTCTCGCCGTATGAGGTTTCTTTTAAGAAATTAATGGGACGGTTTTATACCGCGAACAAGTCGTTTTATCTAAGCGAAAAAGAGAACGTAATATATTTTACGTCTGGCAAACATACATTTTCAAATATTATTCACTATCTGTATACTTAAAACTGAGAGATTTCAAAATTCTCTCTCTCTCTCTTTCTCTCTATATATATATATATATATATATATATANTATATATATATATATATATATATATATATATATATATATATATATATATATATATATATATACGTATATTAAAAATATTTTATTTAATCTAACCTTTTTGATGAGCTTTTTCATACAATTACGTATTCAACATTTTAATTCAAAGAAAATTAAAGTACATATTTAATATAAAATGAACCATAATTATTCGTCTATATTTTTTATACATTTTGGAATTTTATCATAAAACAATTTTCATATTAAATATTAAAAATTTAATCTTGAATAATAATAATAATAACAATAATAATATATAATGTAATAAGTATCTATTTGTTAGATGTCAGGTAATATGTGTTAACATTGAAGTTCGTTTAAAAATTATATTTAGGAATAACGAGAAGAGGAAACGTTGACGTGTGCTGTACACGTTGGTTAGGTACCTTTTAAATCATAGTGTCGTAAATAACAGTTAACACTGTTGCAGGACGATAAAGCTCAGTCATAAAGTACACTTACGTCCTTCGCAGTTCTCTCTTTCTCTCTCTCTCTCTCTCTCTCTCTCTCTCTCTCTCTCTCTGCTTAACCAGTTATTATTCACACTTAGAAATTCATCTCTTGTCACGGTTGCAGAATGCACTCATATACAAACATACACATACACACACGCAAGTATATACATAATTATATCTTGTTTCCTGGTACTTACGAAAAGATTTTGTTTAGTTTCTTTGTCTTTAATTTTTTCTTTTTCTTTTTTTTTTTTTTTTAGCTAAAAGAGTATCTAAATTGAATTTAAAAAAAAAAAAAAAGAGAAAAAGAATAAAAAAAAAATCCACACACTATGGTTGAGAAAAATTGTATTCGCGTATATTTTTGTCGGTTTTTTTTAAATTTCCCAAGAGAGTACACAAAATACGAATATAAGAGAATATTCTTGTATTATTTTATCAGCACGCCTTTTTTTTGGTAACAAAGATAATAGAGAAGAATTGAAAACAAGAAAAAAACTAAAAAAAGGATAAAAACGAGTGGGTGAGTGTGTGAGTTGAGTTGGGTCTTTATATCTTTTTTTGTTATCGTTTTTCCTTTTACGTGTCGTCGGGTCGTTGGTTGCCACCAACCATCTTGCTCAGTTCGTAACGTTAAAGGGCGCGCATAAACGCCGGTGCATGTTCCTGGGCATATTACCAAATTAATATGGTAAACTATGCGTAGGTGAGCCATTTCGTACTAGGCGTGTTCGTTCGCGAAAGTGGATCGTTTAAGCCGTTTACATCGACGTTATAGAGGTAAACTACGCTTTAGAAATTTTCGTTTGTCTCGCCAATTAAATATTTTCTTTTACGATCTACAAAAATATAAATTCTCGTGTGTGTGTCACAGTATTAGTAGCCAAACTCCTCCGAAACAATTTGACCAATTTTTATGAAATTTTGTGTGTATATTCGGTAGATCTGAGAATAGGACGTAAACTATTTTTCATACCCATAAGTGATAAGGGTGGTCCACCCCAAACATTTTTTTTATTTTTATTTTTTTATGATTTGCCATTAAAAAATACATACGACCCTAAATTATCACTCTTCTACAACTAACCCCCATTTTTTAATAGCGAAATTAGTACTTTAATAATTTTCAACCCTTGGTGGTCGATAACTTGATTGTTTTTTTTTATTGTTATAATTAATGATAGATATATAATTATAAATATATTTATTAAGATAATAGAGTAAAATGAATATATATATATATATATATATTAAAGAGAAAATAAAAGAACAAATCTCAACTTTGGTTAGTGAAAAAGAAGAGGTACTTTACTACTACTTACTTAGGTTTTACTGACGAGTGCAAAGGGCGGATGGAAAGAAAAAGAAAATGGCTAAAAAGACATTTCTCTCTCTCTCTCTCTCTCTCATTCTCTCTATCTATCTCTCTTTTTCTATGTAGCCTGGAGTCATTTAACCGGAAGCATGCTTCTTGAATTCCTGCGCATGCTTAGAAGGTTTCCAGAGAGTGCAGAGAAGTGCCTTCGTTTTGTAGGTCTGTGCCAGGTGTATCCTCCTATTCCTATCTCCTTTCAATCTACATCTCCCTTCATCAGCCTTCGTCGTTCTCTATCCTTATCGTACTTTAAGAAACCATCGTGAATATAGGTGGTATTCACGATGTCTCGAAGATGCAGCCAGCCTCAGGGTACGAAGGATCTTTTTTTTTTTTTTGCTTTCTATCCTTCGTCGTCGTCTGCCAGAGAACAACCAAACCTCTCTCTCTCTCTCTCTCTCTCTCTCTATCTTTCTCTAAAGCTGCTGAATTTCTCAACCACATTATCTATCATCTTTTAACGTTTTATATTTCTTATTTTTTTACTATTGTACGAATTACGAATCTGAAAAAAATCTGTATCAGTTTTAAAGTTGGAAAAAGAAAAAATTAAATAAAATTCATACGATGGAATAATAATTATTACAACAAAATATTTATTATTAAATTCTTATTAAATGTTCATTATAAGCTCTATTGATTTATCAAAATAACCAAACGATTAATATTATTATTATTATTATTATTATTATTACGTAAGCTATTAATGATGTTATAAATAAAATATGCGTAGTTCGATTCGCGAATTAAAATAATGGAGAAAGAGAAGAAGGGGATGGTGGAGAAAGGGAGGGAGGGAGGGAGGGTTGGGGGAGGTGAATGTTAGCCCTCCATTCTAAAAGCGACAAACTTTGTTTTGTGCTGTGAGTCTCGTTCACCTAACCTCTTCATACTTCCTAGTTTAGATTCACAAAGAAAGGCTCGTTCTCATTACAAGTTTCGAGATCACGATCGCCATCTGCTCCTCTAACGAGTGCTGCTGCTTTTTTTTTCTCTTAAAAGAAAAGGTGGAAAGTAATGAGGGAAGAAAGAGAAAGAGAGAAAGAGAAAGAGAGAGAAAGAAAAAAAGAGAAAAAAAAACCACACAGTTTATATGGCAAGAGGAGAAGGAGGAGAAGGTGGAGGAGGTAGAGGAGAAAAAGAGGAGACGATAGGAACGGCACGTGTAACAAAACTTTAGGCTCGAGGGCTTGAGGGCTTGAGTCGTTCACAGAGAAAGAGAGAGAGAGAGAGAGAGAGAGAGAGAGAAAACACGGTGTCTGCTCGTTAATATAACATAAGTAGCTTTCGTCGTCCATTGGCACGAAAAAGCCTTCGGGGGTAACTCCTAAGCGATGTTTCAATGTTTAGATTTTTCATCTCTCTTTTTCTCCCTTTCTTCTTTTCTCTTTCTCTCTCTCTCTCTCTCTCTTTTTTACATTTTCCCTTTAAACACCACCCCTTTTTATATACAGAAAGATAAAGCAAGGTATATAAATATATATATATACTTTATATTAATATATTTTTTGTAACTAACATTTTGTAAAAAACAAAATGAATAAAAATAAAATCACATAAGATATTAAACATTTTATATATAAAAAAATATGAAAATTAATAAAATTTAATTCAATTATTAGTTACAATTATTTCTAATCATTTAAGAACAATTTATGCGAATAGAAAAATAATAATGCAGAATCGTTCAAGTTTTTTGATAAAATTCAATGGTAAAAGTATTCTCTTCGTCAAAGGAAAAAAAAGGGATACAAATTCAATTAAAACTCAATCAAAGAGTTAATACTTTAGTTTTACTCTTCTTAGATAAGAAGAGAGAGAGAGAGAGAGAAAAAGATAAAGAGTTTTACACGTAGATCCATAAAGTTTCTGGGTAATAACACGAGTAGTGGTAGCATATATTATGAAATTTTTCAGTCAAAGTTTAAACGTTAAAAGTAGATTATAAAATCCACGCAGAAGACATTCGTAAGAACTTATCGCTTACTATCGAAAACTTGGATCTTTGCTAAAGGCAAAATATTCTCTCAAGAGTGTACGTTCTCACGTTTCAAACATATTTTGTACAATATTTTTCTTTTCTTTTTTTTTACAAATATATTTTCGCGAAATTTCGAAACGAAAAGTAGTAAAACGATAGCAGGTTTGGTGGTCACGAAAAAATAAACGCGTTAAAAAGAAATTTCACAAAAAATGACATTTTACATTTAGAGTAAAAAAAAAAAAATAAAATAAAATAAAAATAAGGTTTTGATGGTTGGTATTTCTCGTACGACGATTGGTCCACTAAAAATATAAATAGTTACGATCCATCCTTCCTTTTCGCGAACGTGACAGAGTTAGATTATATATCGGGTCAAATATTGAGTAACTACGTTGAAAAGCACGTTCGAGTTTTCTATCTTTCTCTCTCTTTCTCTCTCTCTCTCTCTCTATCTGTCTATCTCTCATTTCTTCTATTTCTCACTCCTGTCATTAGTCACAGTTACGTTTTAACAATCCTCTCGACGTTATAATTTGGGGACAAGCTTTGATCGTCAATTGAACGTTAAACCACACGAATACACTTCCACCATATTCCACGATTGACTCTACGAAGCTAATTTTCTTCCCGATCGTTTTAATTCCCCACGTAATCCCAATCCTATTACTTTTCATTTCTTTTTTTTTTTTTTTTTTTAAATGAATTACTATTAACCCATTTAATTACATAAAATAATCGTACATTTTAATTTGTACTCTTCACGAGTGATGTATAAACGTATTGTATCGAATTATTTAATTGACTATAGAAAATGATGATTAATTGATTTTTCAATGAGAAGAAAGAAAAAAAAGGATGATGAGTGAGTTTTTTTTTTTCGTTTTTATTAAAAATTTCATGAACAATCTTATTCATCTATTTTTTTCTTTTTATCTATATATGTCGTATGATAAATACGATATTATTATAAAAGAGAATAGGGAATGTTTATTTCATCGTGTTTTATCTTTCCTCGCTTGAAATATACGATTATACGTGCTTTATAGGAATCTTTAAGGATTAGAACAATATATATATATGTGTGTGTATATACGTATATATTTTTATCTAGTAATAAACGCAAACATTTGCGAATATATAACCAGCATGTTGGTGGTGGTGGTCCTTTTTCTTTCATYATATTTATTTTCAAATTTCAAAGTTATGCGTCAAAGTATTTCTTTGTCGTTGGCAAAAAAAAAAAGAAATAAAAAAAAAAAAATAAAGAAAGGAAAAAAATAAGGTAGCACTTAAATATTTTCCATGTTTTTTTCTTCATTCTCAGTGTCGTCATACCATACCCACAATTTTGATCCTCGAGGTTATTCCTTTTCCTTTCTACATCATTTGTGTCCTTTTTCAACTAACCTTCACCCTTTTGTAGGAGAGGAATCTCTTTCTTTTCTTAAAGCCAACCACTATACGTGATATATGAAAATTGGCTGGACGAATTCCCAGGTGGGAATATACGCAAAACGGTAAAAATAGTATGGTAGATGGTGGGTTGAGGGGGGGTGGGAGGGGTAAAGGGTATCGTATCAAAAGAAATAGTTAAAGAAGAGTAAAAAGAAAAATAGGGGGGAAAAACAGGAAACTAGGAAATATGAGGAATCAGTTTATTAGCTTTTGTATGTCGCGTCGTCACAAAAGAAAATATAATACAAAGGGAACGAGAGAGAAAAACATTTTCACCGTTTCCTTTTCGTTTAAGGATTCTTTGAAATTCTAATATAACAGTAGTTTAATAAAAAAAGAATATGCGTATTGTCATACGTTTTGATCTCATACGTGTGTGTGTGTGTGTTAAACTTGTATAAACGAATCGAGAATAATTTAAAGAATAAAAATTATATATATATATATATAATATTAAATTTCAGAAAAATGTTATATATCTATCTCCAGAATATAAATTATATAAATATTTATGATGATAACTTGGGTTAACAAATTTATTAAAAATATTATTAGAAATTTATCTCTGTACGAAAGTGACTTGAAATAATATTTATACAAATATTATAAATTTATATAAATAAATGAAAAATTTACAAAAATAAATTAATTAAAATATTTATATTAAAAAAATATATTTTATATCTGATTTTTTGATCTAATATTTAGATTTAGATACAGTTAAATAAAATGATGAAAGCTTACGATAGAGTTTTCTTCAACGAAAAAGGAAAGAAGCAATGAGGGGAAGGAAAAGCAGATGGATAACGGTAAGGAAAATGACGAGGCATGCCAATGCAAACGAGCTTCCTGACTCCCTGATCCTTTCTTCTGCACTCCTTATCCTTGTCTTTTTCCATGGTTAGAGAAGTTGCCGAGAATATCGATTTTGAAGGAGGAAATATTGCTTGGAAAATTTCCCGAACGAAATATATATACCAAACTACGAAAACGACTAGGAAAATGACGACGTCGGAAAAACTTGAGAGAGAGAGAAAGAGAGAAAGGGTACCCTTATCTGCCTTCAGTACTTTTCGAAAGGTGCTAACGTTTGATTTATTAGGGTAAGTTTTCTGTTTGAGAAATGAAAAGGGACGAAGAACTTGAGACACACGACGTATTTTCGAAACACAGAGCTTTTTAACGATATCCTTCAACCCCTCTTATTATTCCTCTCTCTCTCTCTCTTTCATTTTCATTTTCATTTTCATTTTCCTTTTCATTTTATCATTCGTAAGTCTGTAAATTTTACGGCTTATAAATTTGCAATAAGGGGAGTGTAAAGTAATTTTATTTTTTCTTGAAACTACTACGATGACTCTATCTATCTATCTATCATCCCTACGATATTGGCGTGAAATTTTATTCTATAATAAAAAAAGAAAATAAATTTATAGAATAATAAATAGAAAAGATTGACATAGGAAAAGGGAACAAAATCCTTGTACGGGTTTCAAAGAAAAAGAAAAAAGGAAAGGTTTATATTTAGATTAGGAATTTATGGAATGGAATGAAATGTCGCGTATATATATAAAAAAAAAGAAGGACGAAAAGGATATTATTTGGAATAGAGTGGTGGTTGAAGGGGTTGAAGGGGTTGAAGGATAAGAAGAAACCCAAAGACTTTTGGTGGCTCTTCTTTATGGGTCGGTTGGTGTATTCGATTGGATGAGAAGGAAAAGGAGGAGGAGGAGGAGGAAGAGGAGGAGGTGATGGGGGTGGGTAAAGGAGAGAAAAAAGTTGGATGCTTTCTACGAATACTGATTTACTAGGAAAAGTTCCGTAATCAATCGACAGTGGCTAGAAGTGAACGACGAGAAGAGGGCTACGCGATCTCCACTTTCAACTAAAGTCTTTTTAAAGTCTCGGACTTTTTTAAAGGCTTTCCCCGAGAACTGAAATTGGTGGTATTGGATGGTTACTAACCTGGGAGGGAAAAAGGTCTTCTTTTTTTTCTTTCTTCTCTCTTTTTCTTTTTATTTTACTTTCTAAAATCCGTTACGAATCACTCAAGTGGAATCTTCTTTTAGCTTCTTTTTTTTTTTTTTTCTTTACGACTTTTGACGTTCCTTCGTTCCGCGTACGTTCGTACGGAACGATAATGAAAAATACAAGAAAATACTAAAATAATGGAAAACTTTTAGTCAAAGGGAAAATAATATTGATGGACAAATAAGTGTATATATGTTACGAATTAACCTATATATACATATATCAAATTTTTATTCTATTTATTATTGAGGGCATTAAAGTTTCGATTATCGTCCGTAAAAAATATTGTCTACAGTTTTGTTAACTATCTTTATTATTTATCTGACCTATTTTTAAAATTTCCAAATTGGATATTACGGTGTAATTCATTTCTATTTAAAGAAAAACCCTTCTTAGTAAATATGATTTAAAAAATGTAATCTAATCGAATCTAACGGAAAGTAAGAAGTAATCGATTTAAAAAAAAAAAAAAAAAAAAGAAAGTCTTGACAATTTAAAAAAATGACTCGTAATAATTCGAAATCAAGGGAACAAATCTTGTCCGCAGAAACGTCACGGGGAAAAGAAAATTAATCTGATATTTTTGACATCGATTCCTCCTTCTCCTCCTCTTCCTCCTTCACTCGATCTTTGTGAAAACTCGCTTACACACAAAATTGGATATTTCTAGTTGCCAATCGTATAAAAATTGAATTTTCGAAACAGTCGGAAATATCGAAGACACGACCGAAGAAATATCGTCTTTCTACTCCCGTAGACATGTATGGTGGTTAAGTTGGAAATTGAAACGGAATTCGCCATTTCTTTTTTTTTCTTTTTTCTTCAAAATTCTATCCGTCTTTAAAATAATAGAGAAAAAAGTAAAATTTTAATTATCATTTATAAAAGATGAGAATAACGCGAGGGCGTGAAAGCGAACTGGAAACAACAAAAAATCCGATAGCAGAAAATGAAATATACATGAGAAAAAATATTATTAGATATATGTATGTGTAAAAGAAAAGAAAAGAAAAGAAAATAAAATAAAATAAAAAGAGAAATACCACGACAACGGTGGTGGATTTCATTTATTTTCTATTTCCACTGGCGAGTTCGTAGAGAAAGGTGAGACGACGAGTGTGGGGAGTCGGGTTGGTGAATGTCGTCGTTGTCGTTGAAAATCCGAAGAAAAGACGATGTTTTTTACGATTTTGGCACGGTGACCGATCGAGCTTGAAGCGATTCGAAACTCAAGACCGGTTGCGTTACTTCCGGCGTACGGAGTCTCGAACTGCACTACCGGTTCGGCCGGACGTCCTACAAAATACTGGCATTAAACCATCCCACCTTTTGGGAGGAAAAATTCGACTTACCATTTTACCTCTACATATTACTTATTTTTATATACCCACGTATATATATATATATATACTATACTTTACCGATACATATATGATACAATACGTAATCTATATGTATATATATGTATACTATACTTTACCAGTACATACATGACAATACACAACTCGCGATACATAATCCATGTTATATATAGTAAGAGAAAAGTTTATGTATTTGTATGTTTCGAAGTATATATACTCCCTGAGATTTTCCAGAACGAGTTTGGACTTTTTGTAAATCGATGCCAACGAATATATATACAGTATATTATCCTTCAGTATTTATTTTTAACTTAACTTCTATCTAACACCTTATTTTTTCCTCTTTTTTATTTAACCCTTTCTAGTATCAGAATCGCCGTTCTGGTACGTCAGTTTTTAAAGAGATTTAAAAAGTATATTCTGGTTTATTTCAAAGCAATGCGCGCATACATAATTAATTATTATTATATTAAATTTAATATTAATTTAAATTATTATATATAATATTTATCAAAGTAATTTAATTTTCAAATAAATGTGTACCCAAAAGGTTAACTAAAACCAAATTTGAAAGAATAAAAACTCTCTAATTTAGCATTGTACCAACTTAATAATACAACATAGTATTAAATTAAAAAAGACTAGTTGTAACGTTAGGTGCTATTCCTGAGATTACGTAATTAAGAATAAAAGACAAAGGATAAGGAAGAAGAGGTAGAAAAAGAAAAACAAAAAGGCTCAACGATACAGAAAGTAGAAAAGTGGTAAATGAAAAAAGGGGGGAGAAAAAATAAAGAGAATAATTGTCTTTTGTATTTACCGAGTTGTTCGTCCGGATGCAAGAAAATCTTAGAATCGAAGAAAGATAGAGAGACAATAAGTAGGTGGTCGAGGAGGTGGAGGAAGGTGAGGTGAAAATAGAAGGAAAGGAGGAGAAGGAGTAGGAAAAACAAGACAAAAAAAAATTAAAAAAGAAAGAAAGAAAGAGACAGAGAGAGAGAGAGCAAAGAACGATGAAAGAAAAAGCAATTTAACGACGAGGCTTGAATCACAGGATGTGAACGAAGGAAGAAGGTGGTGATGGTGGTGATGACGATGGTTGTGGTGGTGGTGGTGGTGTAGGAGATTCTCGAGAGCGCGAATGAACGTGCAAAGAGCGTGGGACGGGGTTTGTTTCGCCACGGAAATGACGATGGTCTAATAAGTCCTGTACGCATCTCCTCACCTCACCTCACCTCTCCTCTTCCCTAACCTACAACATCCCACTCCTTCCTTTATTTCAATTCGTTTTCTCTTGGCACGTTACATTCTACTTTAGTTGTTGGTTGGTACTGTGTTTGTACAAAGTCTACAACTATACAACTTTATATCCATAGTACTGAAAAAGGATATATTTAAGGACAATTGGTAGTCTTTATGAATAAACCCAAAATAATAAAAGCAAAAATACAATATCGAGATTTGTTCTAAATAGATTGATTTAAAGTCGCTAAGACTATTATATATATATATATATATTTGTAAAAAAATAAAAACTAAATAGGTTAATAGAGAAAACAAGTTAGAAAGAGAGAGAGAGAGAGAGAGATCTAGGGATAGTATTCGATAGAAGGAAAAATAGAAGGAGAAGGAGGAGGAGGAGGAGGATCGTTGCTATTGTCGTGGAAGAAAAAGATGACCGGATCTGGGTCGTGTCTTCTCCGTGTGCTCGTTCGAAAATAAACGCTCGATTACCCACCGCCAATTTGCTCCACATACGACGTTCGTCTCCTTAATCGTTCAGTTCAGTTTGGTTCGGTTCGGTTCGGTTTTTTTCCTTTTTTCAAAGAAATACAACTAAAAAAAGAAGAGTAGTCGAGAAAAAGAAGAAGAGGTGGAGGTAGTGGTAGAGGTGGAGGTGGAAGAGTAAGAGTTCAACTTTCACGGCCCTGAACCCGATCGAACAGTGGAGTTTACGGTAGCAACATAAAAGTCAACCTGTGGTAGGCACAAACTTTAATACTCAGGAACACAATCGACAAAGATTTACTCAACCTGACCGGATACTTTCTATCGTGCAAAATGGACTGGGACTATCGCGCTTATATCTATACGGTTTAGTTAGTTTACTTCGTTACTTACCGGATATAAAATATATACCGGTGTGTACTGTTGTTGGGTTAACGTTTTTTGACGTCAATCGACGGGAAAAAGTGTATCTCGCGGATACTAACGGTAATCGGGGAAGGGGGAAACGTAATGACTCATTCTATTACTAGTTAGATATGTGATATTAATACTGTATCCGTGTTTTCTGTATGTTCTTATTTTTCTCGACTTTGTCAATGAGGTCATCAGTTATTTCTTTTGTTTAAACTTCATAATTCATTTTCTAAATAAAACTGCAATGTTGCATTAAAATCAGGAAGGTTCAAGATTTGAATTTGTTTTTATTAAAATTCAGTCGTTATTTGGAAATTACGATTAACTCAATTTCAATTTTATCAACCAGGATTGTGATATAATATTCGTCGATATTTGGGGCGTATCAATTGAAAACCTTTTAAGAATAATATAATATTTTTACGAATACCAGATTAACTAAAACTAGATCATCTGAAAATAATGGTCTACCATATATATATATATTTTCTTTTTTAATTGCATTGTGGTATAATTCTTTTGAATCGCGTAAATTTGCGTTGCTTTTTTCCTTTTATTTTTATTTTCTTTTTTTTTTTTTGAATCAAATATCACGCATATTATTATATAAAATGGTATAATTTTCTTAGTTAGGAAATGAACCGTATGATTCCTCGTGCGAAAACGTTGAACTCTCTTTTAGAAGGACGTTAATGAACGAATAAACTTTCACGAAAGCGGATCTCAGTTTTATACTTTGCGTTCTCGTTTCTCGCGAATTAGGAAATTACATCTTCTTATTACTTTGGTTGGTAGAAGGAAGGAAGGAAGATAGGTAGGTAGGTAAGCAAGCAAGCAGTTCGCCAACCAACCAACCAACCAACCAGCCAACCAACCAACCAAGCAGCCAGCCGAATTTCCATCTCTCGAAGGTGGTTTTTAATCGTGAAAACGCTTTTGGCATAGGAACCTCTACTTTATGGATTCCGCAATCGTATGCAGATAGAGGAGAAGGGCCCGTACGTGCTTATGCGCATGACTACTACTTATACTCGATGCCACCGTTGCCGAATGTAATGCGAATTCACGATAACAGGATCTTGGCAACGGGGAAATACGGGTAATTTGTGCTAAGTCCACTCTCTGCAACCGATTGTATCATTTATGGCGGAAAACGATACCGTAAATTAATATCTTCCGATAAACCTGACCAAAACATTTATCATTTTATTTTCTTATGTTGTTATTATCGTAATATATAGTAAATATTAGTATCTTCGTTAGAACATATGATAAATTTATTTAGTATTTCGCCAAGTTCAAAGTAAGTTCAATACGTAAATATTGATGAGTACGTAGATGAGTGTGTGAGAGTGAGGTAAACATCTAAGAATCATCTCTTATGATGTGTGTGTGTGTGTGTTAGTATCACGTGACCGCGAGACTATGAGATGCTCTCGTGTCTCTCTTTCTTCTACGAGACTTCGATGTGAGCGTACGTATTTCCAACGTTATATACAATATATTAATAATTCATTTCAAGCCTCACTAAAATGATTTTATTTATCCACTTCTTTTAACAGTTATCAATTATATTCGTGTAAATGATAGATTACAATTTTTTATCTAATGATATAATTAATCATTACTAATCTTACAAAATTTGATTTAACATTCTTATTGCAAAATAATTTCGTATGAAATTCGATCTTATTTCTGATACTTGATATCGTTGCTTATTATAATATCTCGTTGCAATGATGCATACACCTAAATATTATTTATTATAAAAATAAAAGATGAAGCAAACACGGTGAACACATTTTACACAGATACATACGCAAAGATATATTGCTAACTCGGCTAGCTAACACATATCGTAAATGGAAACACAAAAGTTTAATAGAGTTCCTAGTTGCTTTTCTAAGTTTTGTCAAACTTTCTTGATGGGTAAGTCTTCTTCTTCTTCTTCTTCTTCTTTTTCTGGGCCAACGGTAAGCTTTAAGAAAAGGGGTGGGGGATAAAGATAAAAAAGAAAAGTATAAGGATGGTTGGGGGAAGGAAGACAAGAGATGGAATGCACGGAAAAATAAGATAACAGATCGTTTCGGTATCCTTTCTTGGTATCCCTAAGAAGGTGGTTCAAGTCTTACATCGCAGTCGTACAAAACTGAAGCTTTAAAGTTTTCCTTTCCCTCCTCTTCTCTCTCTCTCTCTCTCTTTCTCTCTCACAGCATTTTACCTAAAGCCATGCAAAAGAGGAATAGAAAGAAAGAAAGAGAGAACGAAGAGGAGATACGTCAGTTACTACTACGTTACAACTACCTTCCTTTCGTGTAAATCCTCGTTCGTAGAGAAACATAGTAGAGGAACTATTTAAAATTATGCTAATGCGACAAATCTTCCACACGGTGAAACTAAGCTGCTTGAAATGCTTCTACTTCGGTTGCTTTCTTCTCTATTCCTCTTCTTCTTCTTCTTCCTCAACTTCATCCTTCTTCTTTCTACACATTTAACGTGAGTAGCACCAATCTTCTTCTACTTCTTTCATTCGCATTGTGGCAGAATCATCGAATAAAAGAAGAAAAGAAAAATTTGTTGATCTGGTAGAATAGTTAACGTTGGTTGTAATAAAAAGCAAACTTTTTTACTTTTCAAACGTTTTTCTTCCATGTTGCTCTTCTTCCATTGTAAAAGAGAAAACTTTAAATAAATATTTGTGAAATGCACGAGAATGGGGAAAAAAATTGAGGTTATGGCAGAAGTAGCTGATTTTTGCTATTCCGTTTTCATATTTTCTCTATGTGAACTAACCCTCCTGTGCCTACTAGAGAAGAAAAAGAAAAAGATAAAGATAAGAGTAGAGAGAAAAGAATAGTAGATAAATAGATAGAGAAAAAGAGATAGAGAGAGAAAGGACAATATTATTGCTTCGCAAGGGACGTTATTTGAAAATCAATGAGACGAATATACGAAAGACTTGAATCTGCTTTACCATTCCCGTTTCCTTTTACCTTTCTCTTATTCTCTCTTTCGTCGTAGTAATAGTAGTAGTAGTAGTAGTAGTAGTAGTAGTTGTCACTTTTGTATGAGTGAGAGTATGACGTACACGTAGGGTACCAAAGGTTGTGAAAGCAACGCCAAGGAAACGTATTCTCCGTGAGATTTTTATTAAGTACTTTTTCGAAAAGCTTCTTCCTCCCTCGTACTACTCTCCACTTTCTGGTATCCCTTCGTCCTTTAACCTATTTCTCTCTTTACTCTTTTTCTATGTGTCTTTTTTTCTCGATTATCGTAGTTTTTAGATCAGTTACAATTAATAAACTTAACTCTTGTTAAGTGCACATGTGGTGTTTGATACCCCAACAAATTTTTGATCTCTCGAAAATGGTACTGAATTCGAAAAAATGGGTTATTTGTCTAGTGCCATCTAGTATATTAAACCTATTCTATTTGAAAAAAGATGTATCAAACTACTTTGAAAAAAATTGCGAGGTCTAAATAATAAAGGGCGGCTTCAGGAGACGCGTTCAAACACGTTCGAGGTGTCAAACAACTACAGTGCACTTTAAGGGTTAAACTGGTTAAGAAATAGAGAGAAAAAATTGTAATGTTAAGAAATAGAAAAAGAATTCTATGTTAGATAGATATACTTGTCTTGGTACAACTAAACGTAATTTGAGTTCGAAGAAGAAAATGATTTTAACGGACGAGGTAAGACTTTGATCGAAGTAACTCTTTTCAAACGTCTTTCTTAGCTTCACTTCTTCTTCTTCTTCTTCTTCCTTGTTTTTTTTTTCTTCTTTTTCTTTTTTCTTTTTTAAACAGTCTCCCTTAAGTTTGATAATTCTTGTGTAAACGGGTCTGGATGATGGGAGAATATAAGAAAAACGATTATCCCTAAGTTTCTCAACTGAGCTCATTATAAATCTCTTATTAAACAACATATTGCATGGCTGTTAAGAGAAGATTGAAAGTGGTAACGCGACGTTTTTTTACTAAAACGAAAGAAAAAGAAGGAAAGAGAGAGAGAGGGATTAAATGAGTGAAGTATCTTGGATAAGATAACAAAAAAAACAAATACGGTAGCTTACACACATTTTACTTCTCCCCCATCAAAATATATTCCCATGCTTTGCGTATCTCCGAAATTCCCTTCTACTTCGAGATGGTTAGACTTTTGAAATTCCCAAGCGCTCGTTTTTAGAATTTCAAGAGATAAAAAAAAAAGAAAGAGGACCACGAACAAACAAAAGTAGACGTAAAAGTAGAAAAGAAAAGTAGAAAGATAGATAGATAGATAGATAAAGATTGAGAGCAAGAAGAAAGGGAAAAGAAGATTGTAGGAAAAATCTTGAAAAATCTGACAAATATTTGACGCCCTTTTTTGGTTTTTTTTTTTTTTTTTTTATTATTATTCTTATTATGTAACTTGAATTTCTGGAATACGATAGTGACCCCTTTTGGTGAATTCATAAATGAAAGAGAGACAAAAAGTGTGAAAGAAGACATAGAAAAAGAAGACAAAGAAGAATACGATAAGATAGTTTTAAAAATATACAAGATATTCTTATGCATATATATATGAATGAAACTTTATCGAGTATGTTTTAACACCTGTTCGTACGTTTATAATACACACAACACACATATTAAAGATATACGTGAGCAATGTTTTTCGTGAATTTGGTAAAACCGTAAAAATAAATAGAAGAAAAAAATAGAAAGAAAACAAGTAAGGAAATAGAAAGAGGTAGAGACAATGGAAGAAGAGAAACGAGGACAACGACTAGGACAACTACGAGGACAACGACGATGACGTGTCGTAAGCCGAGCATGAAATCATTTATCTCCAGGATAAGCGTCGTAGAACGACGACTACTACGACGACGACGACGACACTCTTTCTTCCTTTTTACATGGATTTCAAGTTTTTCCCTTTTTTTCTTTTCTTTTCCTTTCCTTTCCTTTTCTATCCATTCCTTTCGTTTCGTTCTCCACACTCTTGCACGTCTCTTCCTCTTCATTCTAAAGACACCGAAGATAGAAAAGAAAAGATAGAGACCACAAACGTTGGTGGGGAGGGGGGGAGGTTGGGCTAGTAGAAAACCACCCTCGTAACTTATCTCAGTTACCCGTTTTGCTAAGAACTTTCCGCGTCACTCTTCTTCTTCTTCGTCTTCTTCTTCGTTGTCGAGCAATCAAGTGATGGAAAAGGACGAAAGAATAAGACGTAATCCATGATCCATGGTAACGTCATCCCTTGAAAATGACACAACTACACACACACACACACATAGCTCTTTTTCTTTATATAATTTCTAATGTATCAAAAAAGTTTATGAAACAAAAAGAAATGTTGTTTTATATTTATTATTACTTACATCATTTTACTTATTCATTTAATTGATGAGCTTTTGGAAAGATATTGAAATTACGATTAAAGCATTAAACGTATCATTTTCTTATAGTTACTACAATTAATTTAAATTATTCTACTAGAAAGATATTCTTAACACTTTACCGACCAGTAATGATTCGAGAATCCTATGCCCTTCTCATCGGCCACTCAACCGCATATCAGCTCGGTTTCGGCTTAGACTGTTGCGCAGGAATATATGCGCTTTTTGATCTTTGATTTTAATGATATTAGTGCAAACAATATTTATCGGTAAACTCTGTGAAATAAAAGTCGATTAATCGACTGCCGGTCGGTAAAGTGTTAACTATTAGTAAACGAAAATTTAAATAATATTTATTATTATTTCAAACATTAGATATTTTATTAATAAGATCGTCTTTATCTGTTTCAACTACTCGTTCTTCTTACCCTTAATTAGCTTACTTTAGAATCTTTGAAGTTTCGGGATATTCAAACAACGATTATATAAAATGCATGAAACTTTAAAGTATTTCAAATATTCGAAGCTTCCAGACAGCACATATATACATATATATACTATATATATACTGGATATAATATATTAGAGATACTTAACAACGTAACATACTTCTTTACAAAGTACTTTCTAAAGTGTGTAAAAGGTTTCTACGAAATTCGATCTTCAGACTTAGTTTAATCAATTTCGATCAATATAATTTTCTAACAGCACACTATACTTTTTCTAAAAGTTTAGTCTAAACTAAAGTTTAATAATCTATGTTGATCTTCATTCGAATGTATTTAACTCAAAAGACATCCTGAATCCTATATATATATATATATGTCTATGTATATGAATGCAATGGACGACGATGGACCCTATATCCCAACAATGATCCTTTGAAGACCGTTCGTCATGAAATTAGCGAAGCGTAGTTCCAAATTGTGCGGTCAAATGCGTCTTGATCTGGGCTTTGTGCGTTAAACTTGACCACACATGACCACCAACGGATTCTAGGAATTTTACAATTATATCACTCGGGTATTTGTCCTCTTCTCTCTATCTCAATATATACATATATATGTATGTGTGTGTATGTGTTTCTCTCTCTCTCTCTCTCTTTCTGTGTCCATATCAGCAGCTTAAGGGATCAGCTTTAGGAGATACCAAAGTACTTTGGTGTGGTTTCGATCGAAATCGAAGGTTTCTCGATCAAAATTATGTTCCCTCGTATTTCATCTTATTGGATATGATATAAATATAAATTACATATTATATATATATATAATATTATATAAATGTTTATTTAAATATATAATTTGATATATAAAATAAGATAAAATAAATATTACATAGATATAATGAAAAATTAAACAAATTATTATTGTAAAATTAGATTGTAATAAATGTTTTAACGAGATTTGAAGTATTAGAAGAGTTTGAAAAAAAGATAACACTAAAGTACGCATTGCAGCAACCAAGATGAACGTATAACACTTTGACCTCGTATTCTTTCTATCTTTTTTCTTCCCCCCCCCCTTTTTTATACTCTCTGTTACTCCGTCATATAAACTTTCGAATTGCAACGATAATTTATTTATGATTTCAACTTTAAGACTGTAAAACGTCAGACGGTACAGGTGCGCTATCGTTTTTCAGTAGTAAAACTCGACAATTGATCCGACGTCGGCTCGAATAAGAATGTCTTTTAAATTGTCGGGAGTAGAACTTTGGTTTTTCCACCTACACACACACATTCTTGTGTACGACGTTCATTTATATATAAAAAACAAACTTCTTTTTTCTTCGTAAAAAAACAATTTACATATATTATAATAATTGTACACGAGATTGCTTAAGTAAAATTTATTGAAAATTTGTATATTGCAAGAGAAAAAGAGATAGGAGATAGAATAACTAAGAAGAAAAGATATATAGAAGGAGAGATAATGAAAAAAAAAGGAGATGTGAAAATAGGTTTACGATAAAAACTATGTACGATCGAAACTGTAAGAAAAAGATGAGACGATAGTTTCCGTCGTAAAAATNCGTAAAAAAACAATTTACATATATTATAATAATTGTACACGAGATTGCTTAAGTAAAATTTATTGAAAATTTGTATATTGCAAGAGAAAAAGAGAAAAAAAAAAAAAAAAAATAGACAAGGCCGTGTAGAAGAAGACGGAAACGAAAAAAAAGGAGATGTGAAAATAGGTTTACGATAAAAACTATGTACGATCGAAACTGTAAGAAAAAGATGAGACGATAGTTTCCGTCGTAAAAATGCGTTTCGTGCTACATCGTTTCTCACTCTACATGAGCAAGAGAAAGAGAAAGAGAAAGACAGAGAGAGAGAGAGAGAGAGAGAGAGAGAGAGGTAGGAAAAATAAAAAAATCAAAAAGAAAAAAAAAACCAAGAAAATAAGAAGAAAAATTCATGCGAAAAACTCTCTCTTGGAGAAATTCTTGAATACACTTTATTATTTCTCCTCTTTTCGTCTATTTATATGCTAACGCACTTTTATGATACCTACGCTCTTTTAAGAATTGTATCACGTATTTTAGCATGAAATCTGTGCTCCCTTTTTTACAACCCCCCCTTCTCTCTACCCCCGACCAATGTGTATATACAACATTGACACTTTCTACATAAACCTGTCGAAGCTTTCAAACTGCTACCACGTACGGAATATAAAATATCTTATATAGAACATGTACAAGGATGAATAATAATACTAGTTTATTTTTGTTGTTTCTGTTGTCAGCATTTACAAAAATTAAATATTCATAATTTTTTAAATGAATTTATTTACTGACATAAACAAATGAAAGTTAATAATTATATTTATAAATGTACATAGAAGGGTTGAAAAGTTGTGAGTCAAGCATGCAAAGGGGTTGTAAAAGAATGACCTGTTATTGCATAGAATTATTTTGAAATTTTGTACTTTCAATGTAAATTTTGGAATTATTTGAAATTATGCAGAAAATAATTTTTATTTTGTTATTCGATAGAAAAATAAATTGGTTATTCCTTTGCAAAAGGGAGAAGGTAATTAAGCTTTTGGATACGATGCACATGTGTTCTCGTAACGGTATACATACATATGCATAATATACATATGCAGAACTATGACGCATATACTCGCGATGCCAATAACGTTGAATCTGCCAACAACAATCGAATGTATCCTTGTTAGATCTGATCTACCATACAATCATCAGCTAGATAGGAATACAACCTACATTAGATTGATAATTATCGTATTGGTATAATATTATACAGAACGTTTCAAAACATTTATTATAAATTTTCTACGGATTTATATAATTTATTACAATAAAATCTACCTTTTACGTGAATTAATTTCAAGACAAAAGTGTTTGATGCGAGATTAATTTAAAAAATAAAAGAACAAATTGCAATGTCTTGTTCTGTTCTGTCCTCTGACAAGGTGTGTGTTTCTCTGCCTGGCTGTCTGTCTGTCTGTCTGTTTGTTTAAAATGAACGGGGTTTCTTAATAGGGGTTTCACTTTGAACGGCCACAAGGCTTTGAAAGGAATCGAGAAAGCTTTTATAAAAAGGGGTTAAAGAGAGAAAAGGACGCATTGCTGGAATTTTGTTCGAACCACTAATAAGTGTGTACGTGAACTATACAAAGTTTCTGTTTCTCTTTGGATCTTATTTCTATTACACAAGGTTACACTTTATTGCATTAAATAATAATATAAATAAAAAGAAGGTTATTATAATTAAATAAAATTTTGCAATCGACCATACACACCCCATATGTGCCCATAATTATGTAAGTGATCTAAATCAAAATTTAAATAAAATGAATTTATCAGTTATTTCACACAACATTATTTTACATTAAATAAATTCAATATAATTTTCACGATATTGTTAAATATGAATCGTTAGATAATTATAGTGTTCAAAAGTAATTATTTAAACATCTCGAAACAAAAGATATGTAACATGGGTTTAGACTACTTTCATAATTATGGGCGCATAAGTTTAATAAGAATACTTTTCTTTATTTTACAACTAAATAAGATAAATAAATAGTCCAATCTTTCAAATAGACTTATAAAGGTTACACAGTTAACAAGTTAAAATGATTACATTGATGATAGATAGTAAAAGAAAGGATAGATATTTTCTCGGTTAAAGAAAAAGCACAGGTTAACTTCTTTGGTATATTAAAATAGTGGAAGAATCTTGGGGTGGATTTTCATCGAATTACGTCAGAGCTTGGAAAATTGCTGGCAAAGAAATATCTCTCTTTCTCTCTCTCTCTCTCTCTCTATAGTAATTTTCATCTTATTCTCTTCCTTTTAAGAAAATACGAAGGTTGTATATATGTACCTTAGATCAAAGAGTTAAAGGCGCCTTCACAATAGAGAAGATAGACTCCCGTAGATGACTTCGATAGATACTTTATGATATTCATGATAATAGCTATTGCGTAGGTAATCCGCATTCGAACCGCACGTTGCGATAGCGCTAATTAGCTTCTCCATGTTTTCGCTTCAAGGTTCGAACAAAGAGAAGGAGAGAAAGCGAGAGAGAGAGAGAGAGAGAGAGAGAGAGAGAGATTGACTGAGTTAGTGAGTGAGTGAGTGAGTGAGTGAGAATATGTGTAGGAAGAGACTTTACTCTTCTTCCTCCTACTCTCTCTCTTCCTCATCCCTTCCCAACCAACCCTTCTCATTCTATCTCTCTCTCTCTCTCTCTCTTTCTCATTCGCTAGCTCTATCCAGCTTTCCGCAGCATGCACCCCCGAACGTCATGGGAATTCCGGTTTCTGAGGAAACGGCTGGAAGCATTCGTGGCTCGAAATGCATTGGTACACGGCAAGGCGAATACGACCTTTCTCTCTCTTCCCCCTTAAACCCACCCCTCCCCACCCCTCCACCAGCACTCCACCTCATCCTCGTTTCATCCACCCTTTCTCAAGCTCTATTCATCAGACGCAAGCACGGTGTTTGAGGCGCCATTACGACCCCAACCAACCCTCCCTCAACCTTTCCCTCAACCGTTTCGGTTGCTTCTCTTCTCTTCTCTTCTCTTCTCTTCTCTTCTCTCCCTCTCTTTCTTTCTCTCTCTTTCTCTTTCTCGCATCTAGAGAACCGTACCTTTTCGTTAAGTGCACGCGTTCATATATGTGTGATATATATGTATGTATATATGTATGTACGTACGTATCAACGTTTCTCTTTGCGTGCGTGCGTGTGTGTGTGTGTGTGTGTGTGTATTTCAGCAACCCACTTGTACACGTTTCTGGATCGAATGCGTCTTTAAATTTTCTACGTGTGTACGCCTAGTAGTAGTTGTAGTAGTAGCAGTACGATGTTTGGAAGATGTGTGGCGGCACATCGAGTTTAAACCGTTAGGAGAAAGAGAGGAAGAGTTAATATACCAGAATTTGCGGTTGAATAGAATAAGCAGATGCTTAGAACATGTTTATCGTATTGCGTTCCTTTTGTCAGAACGATTATAATATTATACGGATGTGTGATTTAGTATTAGTAGTAGTAGTAGTAGCAGTCGTCGATGTATATCCATTTGAAATTCTATGTTTGCTCATATGGATAAATTATTCAATTGTAATATTTTATTACTACCATTATCACTATTATTATTATATTTTTTTTTTGCCATTATTATACATAAGTATAAACAATTAGCATAACACTTTTTAAAAAAACTTTAATCTTAGTTTTAACTGAACGAAATTTATGAATACTATTTTTAACTATTTGTATATAATTATTTCTATTAAATGTTATCTTTTTAGATCTAACGTAGATCGATTGGAGGAAAATCATTGAATCATTGAATTAATGTAACAAAAAATTACTTTTAAAAACCTAATTAAACTTATAGAATAATAATATGAAGTTTGAAATTTTGAAAAGTGTCTTTTGACATCGCTTAGTAGAATTAGTGTTAATACTGAAAGCTGATTATTAAGAAATTGACTTGATCAACCATATTCATAAGTTAGAATATCAAACATTGGAAAGAAATCATTCTCTCTATTCACGTATATAATATAAATATATATAAAAATTCTGTTGAAATACATATGAATATACCGAATATAAAGATCGTGAGAATTAGAAAGAAATGGAAACAGTTCAGGGTATGGTTAGGAAAAGGTATCGTTTCCATATGTCGTTGAATCGAGATATTCGCATCTAGATGCACAAGCCAGCTAGCAAAGTGGACAGATACACACGCGAGAAACCGCGCGTGTTTCACGCGTGTTGTTGTACGTGCTATCTTCACCTGCATGAGAGAAAGTACATATGCATGCGTGCCACTTGCACTTCACCTCACCACACCTCACCTCACCTCACCTCACCTCTCCTATATGTCTTTCTATTCGCTGTATGTTCATATACATATATAGGTGTGTTATTCTACCTCTCTCTCTCTCTTTCTCTCTCTCACACTATGCATACACAAGCGTGTATGCGTTGTGTTTCTGTGTGTATATTTGTACGCGGATAGAGTACTGTATACTCTGGTTCTACGTGTTTCTCTACACTACGCGGTAACATTCCGAAATGGTTGGCTGATGCATTTAAGTTCAAAAAGAGAGAGAGAGAGAGAGAAGCTAGCTTCGGCATTCTGGCAGTTATTTTGTTCGGTTTTCATTTATTTTGTGCGTTCCACCTTGCGGAAAGTTCACGCGATCTTTCACGTGTACGAATCCTGCCAGTAGTTTCCACGGAAATTACGCGATTCGGGTAGTAACACCAGGTTTTTCGAATAATTGCAAAATTCTTCCTAAAGTAAACTTTTTTCTTATTTTATTTTATTTTTTTTTTTCAAAATGAGAAAGACCATAATTATATTATAACACGTTTGAATCGTTCGAATAAAATTCATTTTTTAATATATATATATATATTTAAATATTATGTATACAAGTTTATATACGCGTGCATATGGTAAATATAGTGTAATTGAACTTTAAAATCAATGGGAAAGGAGGGAAAAAGTTTGTTTTAGGTGGTGAAAAAAAAAAAAACATTTCCATTTCAACGAAACGAATTTTACCTTCATATTCGATCCATTTGCAATTCGCATGCATTTTCTCTGATCGACGAGAAACCGCGACGAATTTTCTCAAGCATTTCTGTTTTCTAGCATCCATTTGTGCATATATATGCATTTACACGTTGGTAGAGGTACGTATTAGAAGGAAAAAAGAATGGTGCTCATTCTTTTTTTATTTAAGAACCCCGAAGTACGATGGATCGATGATGGATGTGTGTTGTATTCTACGTTTCTGTTTTTTTCTTTTCTTTTTTTTTTTTTTCGTCGAGAAAATCCTGTTCTACCTTACACACACACACATACTCGTCAAAATATTTCTCTTGGGATTATCATTATCGGACTAGAATTGAAACTTTCCAACGAACTATACTTTTACGAAATTCTTATACTTTTATCGAATAGTTTTGAACGATCACCAATGCAATTTTGCTTATGGTTGCATATCTTATGTTTCCCCATTGAAAAAGAAAGACAAAAAAAGAATCATCATTTACACTATTATTACATACTTGCGATTATTAAAATTTTCATTGTAGACATTGTCGATGGTCGATAAACACCATCGTAAACCAAGCATTTAATTGCAAGATATGGATGCATATAGTGAGTACCACACCTATATTTATGTATAAATAATTCTTCGAATTTCGTAGGGCTTTTGTAAACGATCGACTACGAACAAACCGGTACGTTTGGATAAAGATAGTTAAAACGATAAAATTTTCTACAAAATGCTTCTATGAACGTTAACCGATAGCAATCTGCTCATTTTGCGGGGCCAAATATTTAAGCATATACAAATTTGTAGCTTCGTCCAGGCTTATTATCGCAGTCATTTTCACATGGTTGCAAACACTCAGGATTATTCGCTACCATTACGAGATATTAGCAAAACGTTAAGCACTATTCGCAAATACTAATAGGTATACATATATTAAAGTATATATCTATGTGCACACATAATATATAATATATACATGTATATAGAAATTTGGTAATATTAGGGTGATATTAAAAACTTTGAACAAACTGATACAAAACTATTGTCCTCTCTGTTTATTTTTCTCTTTCTCTTGTTTCTAAAAAGCTTTTCAACAAAATACATTCGAATATATTTTCTCTTTCTATTACTCATTAATTATACCCCCTTAACTACACACCCCGTAGTTGTTTTATTACGAAGAAGACGATACCAACACCACCACCACCACCACCACTTTCTACTTCTCACAGTTTAACCTCGACAAAATTCTCGTTAAATTAAAAATACTACGAATACGTAAAATAACGATCGCCCTTCTTCCTCCCTTCACCTTTTTCGCCTAGAGAAACTTTCGGAAAATGTTACCCTACACCGGTGGGCTAACTTAAAGTAATTTGCTTCGCTTAATAATAATGAATGGAAAAATAAACATAGGGGATTGTTCACGAAACGAAAATGTAATGCATTCTTTCATTCTTAATTTACCATTCTTTATTTTACATTTATTATTGTTAATTGTAATTAATTAAAAAATAACCTTTTTTTGTTTTCTTTTTTTCAGGTGAGTACTTAGCCCAGTAATCGAGCAAAACAGTTTCTTATTTCAACCAGAAGGAAGGGACGTTATTGTATATATTACCACACTTTTTCTATGGTGGTTGAATGTTCTGGTCGAGAAGATGGGACTGATCTGAACAAAAAATGGTTGAACCGGGGCTAAAGTTAAAAAGGATCATTCAAAGGGTATCATACTATTTCATCTAATTAAATTCACTAAACGAACCATGAGTATAAAGAAACTTTTTGTTCTATTTTTATAACGATCCTCATCATAACGACGAGAAAAAAAAACGATTTTATCCAACGTTAACGTTCTAAGATCTTTAGGAGGAGTAGGAGTAGGAGTAGGAGGAGGAGGAGGAGGAGGAGGAGAGGGGCCAACTGTTATAGGGTTAAACCGACAATATCTTTCAAGAATGAAAATTTTCCCGTTCTTTTTCGTGGGCTTTTTAGCTATGAAAAAGTCAGGACGCGTAGAACGCGGGATGAAAGCCAAAGACGAAAAATCGACGTCAGCGAGAAACGTCTTTAGAAATACGTGCCTCTCTATTCACGACTCTCATTATCCTCATCCTTCACCTACCTCAGCTAAACCCATTCCTTTTCTATATATACCTTTTTCTTTTACCTTTCTTCACCCTATTCCTCTCTGGTTACGTTCCGTTTAGTTCTCATTCTCATTCTTTTTCTCATTGCCAGATGAAAATTTCCGTGAAAAATGGCGTGTTTCTTGTTTTTTTTTTTTTTTCTGTAAAACAATCTTTTTTTATTAGGCTTCTTCTTTTTACTAAATACAAAGAAAAATTAAAATAAAAAATTTAATAAAGAATAGAACGAGAAATTAATTAAATAAAAAATATTTAACGTTTCGAAGAACTATGTACTTTTGGAGGTTATGTAATTTTTGTATTTTACAGTTGCTGAAGAAGTCCTAATAAAAGAACGAAACGTTTAACAGGATCCAAATGATATGTTCTGATTTTTTTGTTTTTTTGTTTACCTGTTCAACTACCCCATAATACAAAGTTTGCATATATTTTATTTTGTAGACTCGAAAAACAAGTAATTGAATTTTTTTTTATCTTTTGTACTGTTTCTTCTTCTTCTTCTTCTTCTTCATCCTCTCCAGTTATCCCTTATCTTTATTGCAAAAGAATGGTCAACGAGTGACTATGATTATGAAGGGTCATAGTTCGTTTCTATTGTTGTCATTTGCTGTAATAGCTCGATAATTTTAAAGTTCACAACACGAAACATGTCATTCATCCCTACCTTCCTTCCAAATCATCGTTCATTCATACCTTATTTTCTTTTCTTCGTAAAAGAAAGTTCAAAAAAAAAAAAAGAAGACACGTAAGGATGAAGAGTAAAATGAGAAAGAAGCAGAAGAGAGAGAGAGAGAGAGAGGTGAAAAATGTCACGTCACTTCCTTTACAGTATCTTCTTAAACACACATTACTAACATACACATAGTTCAGTTTTTACATGAGTCATCTTCCTTCCTTGCTTCCTTCCTTCCTTCCTTCCTTTCCTTTCTTTTCTTCTTTGATCCTTCACCATCTTTAGCGATCATTTCATATTTTATGACACCCTCGTAAGATCCCACGAGTCACCACATTTTTCTACCCAACTTTCATGTCAGATACCAGAGTCTTCTTTGCTTTAACGCTTCAAAGTCAACGTGTTCGATACTCGTTATCATTACTTCTTTCTTTCTTGTTTTTTTTTTTTTAGTTTTTCGTGTTAAACTTTGTTTAGGAAGTAAAAAAAAGGAAAAAAATAAAGAACAATCTTCAACGTAATCGTCTAACTTCTTTTTATAGTACGTGTGTATTCATTCACTCGTGTGTGAGGGTATCTTCTTTAGGTATTTTTACGTGTAGAAATTTTAGTCGTGTCATCGTTTATTTAAACAAGAAAGAGAAAGAGAATAAGGTAAATGAAAAACGTACTCGTAAAAAGAACTAATTATCTAGACTATTAAATTACTTTGCATGTCGCGTTTCATTATAATTTCATGCAATTACTTGATATCGACTACTACGATGACTATCATGACTGCTACTGCAACTATTTTATTTTCACAAATTTTTAGTATTACTTGTTGAAACATATGACAAATTATTGTCTATAATCCTTTTCCTTTTGATTTTTTCTATTTTTTCTTTTTTTTTCTTCTTAACCCATTACCCACCTTAATTGCCTTTTTTTTTGGGGACGCATCTTCAGATTTTTTTTTTTTATAATAATATAATAGTAATATTAAAATATAATTAATAATAAATATTATTAAACATAATATATTATTTATTTATATTATTAATTAATAAAAAACTTAGTAAATATAATAATAAATATAATTTATATTTAAATAAAAATATAAAATTGTTGTGCAAAAATAGTCTGTATGGTTAGTATGAATATCGATTATACAGTTCATTTAATTTTGTTCTTTGCATTTTCGTATTGTGGCGGGTAATGAATTAACTAATGAGAGAATAGGTAACATCGAATTATGAAATAAATTGCAATTATTCGATAGAACATTTTCTCTTTGGCATCATCTTCTTCTACCTTTCAGTTCACCTTTCCCAGTTGCTTTACTACGAGACTGAATTTTTGAATAAATCATGAGAAAATACTCGTGCGTGGGTCTCGCTGGTCATGCACTCGTCGATAAATTATTCTTCCTGCTGGTTTTCCAACGCTGACCGATCCTGTATCCTCCTCCTCCTCCTCCTCCTCCTCCTACCATCACTACCGTCCACCCTTCTCTCTTTCTCACATTCGTACCAGAACTAGTAGCCCTTCTCTCCATCCGCACCCGGTATTACACCAATGCAAAATTTATTTCCCGTATTTATTTATTCATTTATTCTACCTGTTTGTTTATACGTGTCTCGGTCTCGATGCAAGTGAAACGAGAAATCATTTTTGACTGGTGGTTGCTCGTTTTCTCATTCTTTCTTTCTTTCTTTCTTTCTTTCTCTCTCATTCGATATATTTGTCTAACCATCTATCTCTATTTTTCTATCCCTTTTATATATATATTTTTATTTTTTTTATTTTATTTTATGGTTTTTGCGTATTCCACCGCTCATCATACTGCCATATATATTTTTTTTTTTATAAATTCTTTTTTTTTTCTAACGCGACGAAAAACCACACCACACACCGACCAAATGAATCACAGAAATATATTCGTATGACCATCGTTGTCAATTTTTAAAATAATAATATTCATTTGAAGATGACAAATATTTACGAATTTTTTTTTTATGCTGATAGAAATATACGTAAGGAAAAAAATTAAATGATTTTAACCCTAAAAGTGTACACTTGTTAAAATTACGTTAAAGTGCACTGTGGAGGTGTTTGACACCCCAACGTGTTTGAACGCGTCTCCTGAAGCCGCCCTTTAATATTTAGACCTCGCAATTTTTTTCAAAGTACTTTGATACATCTTTTTTAAAATAAAATAGGTTTTATATACTAGATGCCACTAGACAAATAACCCAGTTTTTTTCGAATTCAGTAGTACCATTTTCGAGAGATCAAAAATTTGTTGAGGGTGTCAAACATCCCATGTGCAACTTTAAGGGTTAAAAACATTTTACGTATAAGCAATGGAAAATAGATGATGATCAGGGTTTTGTAACAGTTCATTGAAGAATACGAGAGAAAGAGATATAGTAAAAGGGTTGATACTATAATAGAATGCTTTTGGATTCGGAGGTTTCTCTGAAAATAATGGAGGTCGAGGCGTTAACCGAAGAGATTCAAGTTGAAGTGTTAGAATGGGTATCGATAAACGTTCCTCTTTTACACCTCTACCTTACTATCGATATCTTTTTTATACCTTCCTTTTTTTCATCCCCCTTTTCCTCTTCCTTTCACTCTCTCTCTCTTTCTTTATTTCTTTCGATTTTGATCATCCACCAAACTGTTCATTCTTTCTAGCACCACTAATGTTCTTTTTGTTAATTATAAAAAAACTCCTTTAAATTATAATTCGCATAAGTCGAGTTTTAAACGAACCTTTAACCTAAATCATTTACTTTGTTTAACAAAAAGGTTTTCCTTTTAATCTTTTTTCTGTTCTTTTTACACGAGTTTCGTAACAATGTTTTACATTATTTCAATGATAAATATTAATTGAATGAATTCATCAGTCGAGAAAAAATAATTCTTTTCCTGTTGAAAACAAAACAAAAAAATCATCGTAGAATTTTTATCCCTTTTTTTTTCCTTCCTTCCTTCCTTCCTTCCTTTCTTTCTTTGGTTCTATCGTTTTCACCTCGTTTTCAACGTTATCTTCTAGTATATATTATCGATTTTACAATCTTCTCTTTTATCCTTTTAAATCTTTAGCTCTTCCCGTTTTCAAGTTAAACGAGTAAAAGAGTGAGAGAGAGAGAGAGAGAAAGGTGAAAGGGGAAAAAGAACAAAATGGTGATTATAAAACCGGCACGATCTCTCGATGCTTCGAGTATTCCTTTAGCTTCTCGAAGTACCACTTAGATCGTCGTTACTCCTTCAGTTCTAACGATCTTAGGATCTCCTTTCTATCTTTTTTCCATCCCCCCACCTTTACCTCTCTCTTTTCCCCTTTCTCTCTCTTTCTATCTATCGTCAGTGATATGTAACGTATCGATAAAAACGTTCCTTCCATCGTTGCTTTCACTACGTGCCGGTGTTAACAAGGACGACAGTAATGGCTATCAAGAAGTGTCAAAGCCTCGGATTCCCTTTTCCCCTCCTGTAAACCCTTCCAACCCATTCCTTCGTACCTGTCGTTAAAAGAAACCTATCTCTAACGACACACCTCTTCTTATTCGTTATCGTTCTTGTCCTTTTAAAAAAAAAAAAATATCATCTTGAAATAAAAGGTTTTTCCTTCCACTTTTCTTTTTGGTTTTTTTTTCTTATTCTCTCTCTCTCTCTCTCTCTCTTTCTCTCTCTCTCTGTCTCTGTCTTTTTCCTGGAATGTATAATAGGAAAAAAATGGCTAGATGCCACCTGGTAAAATATACTAGCAATAATCACCACTAATTACATTATTTATATCATTATAGAGTATATTTTTAAAAGTGAACACCTAGTTAATATTTCACCTCCTTTTCCTTCTCCTTTTCCTCGTGATTTTCTTCCCAACACCTCCTGTAATAAGTTCGAAGACATCGGATACTACTTATGGTCGATTTAAACTAATTATAGTTATTTTTGCCTTACTCGGTCGTGAAATCATTAAACCCTTTTTTTTAACAAGTATTGGTGATTATACAGCTAGCCCTCCAGCAACGTGGTATTCAATGACATGGTCAATCTTACAATAGATTTTCCTTTTTGTTTCTTAGAATAAAAGATGGTTGGGTGTGTGTGTGATTTTTTGATTTTATTATAGATATATTATAGATAATATATATATTGTTAGTTTAATGAGACATAGTCAATCTTACAATAGATTTTCCTTTTTCTTTTTAGAATAAAAAATGGTTGAGTGTGCGTGATTTTTTTTTTTTTTTTAATATAGATATATATTGTTAGCTTACTTAGCACCATTTTCGTAGGATGAACGATCGGTAGGATTAATCCCGTGAAGATTACCGGCACCCTACTAAGAAGGAGCAAAAAAAGTAGTCATCTATTAATCACCGATCGGATCATTAACTTCTAGCGAAGACAAAATTATGGCGTTTCAAGAAAGAATTTTTCTTCTTTTTTTTTTTTTTTTTCAAATATAATATCAAAGAAACTTTTACCAAATAATTAACGTTCCGGTTTTTTTTTTTTTTTTTTTTTCCTTTACCTAGCTAAACCCCCTCACTCACTCTGGGTTTTTTTCTTCTTCTCCCTGGAGCAATATTTTTTTATTTTTTTATTTTTTTTTTACTCTTTTAACAAGAGAAAGTTCGCGAACTCTATGTGTTACTCTCGCTCGAAAGCATAAATCTCTTTTTTCGAGAGTGCACGTTGTAATTAGCAAACATTCCGTAGCTGCTCTATCCCGAAATTTGCTGGGCTCTCGTATTTCAAGGCTATATGTATATATATAAATATATGTGTATGTGTGTGTAAACGTATGTACGTTTGTAATATGCATTGTAACTTGCATGGGTTGAACCGTTGTTTTTTTCGGATTAAGATGTCAGGGGATAATTAACGCGTATATAACGTCCCTTGAAATATATCGATGCTAGTAAAGTAGCATAATTTTTTTTCATCATAGTTTCAATTAGTTCGAATCACGGTGCATGTATTCACACAATTATGCGCCAACTCTTACGCGTAGGTGGCTTTTTATTTGTATTTTTATTTTTTTTTCCCCTTTACATATGTCTACCTTATCTTCTTTTTTTCTTTTTTTTTTTTTTATTATTATTATCTTCACTTTATGCCTATATTTCAATTTTTTTTTCCTTTTTTCTCTATCTCTCTCTTTTTCCATTAGTATTCGAGTAATGATGCTCGGTTCACAGAGTATGATATGATCGTGCAATTATTATTGCCACGTTACTCGGTGGGAAAAATATGTGGAAATTCAAGGATAAAATAAAATAAAAAAAAAAAATAAATAAAAAAGTCGACTGATGATGAGCAACGCAACACAACATGTAAGAAAATGTATTTTTAGAAGCAAATTGTTAGATAAAAAAATATACGTAAGAAATTACATCTCTTATCTCGTAGACTCTCGTAGGAAATGACGTTATGGTTATTAGCCATATAAAACAAAAAAAAAATATATATATATATATATATATATTCGTTTATTTCACGGTTGAAATTCTCATACGGGGTTTGTAGTTGTTGTTAATTAATCTAACGATGAAACGCGAACAAAGTATTGTCATTGTGTTCGTTTACGATAAAAAAAAAAAAAACTAACGAGAATCGATGCAACCAACGTGAATGCATGCATGCATACGTGCGTGTATGCATGCATGCAAATTTCGTTTCGTCGATAACGTGTAGTACAATATTTAAATGACTATCATTAATCTTTCGTTATGCGTCCGATGTAAACACGGTAAAAGTCATTTAATAAGGTTCCCTTTTGGTTGGTAATCTAAAAAATGTTATTCAAGAGAACAACAACAACAACATTTATACATTATATTACGAGAAATAATGGAAAGTTGGTGCATATCTTTGATCGATGGTTCTGGATTTAAGAGAAGAGAAGAGAAGAGAAGAGAAGAGAAGAGAAGAGAAGAGAAGAGAAGAGAGAAAGAGAAAGAAAATGAAAATGAAGGAAAGAGAAAAACCTCCAACCTGAAATTGAAGAAAATTAAATAATGAACGTTTTCACCTTTTATGTTCTTATCTTTCTCTCGTTTTATTTCTTTCTTGCTTTCTTTCTTTCTTTCTGTCTTTCTTTCTGTCGTGTCTTTTATAGAGGAGAAATAGTATTAAAAAAAAAAAAAAAAAGAAAGAAAAGGTTAGAGAAGGAAAATAATAGAAAGTAGTAAAATCCAAGAGAATACGATTAAATTAAAAAGGATGAGATACCTGCTATATAAGATAGGTAGCATAAATAAAATAATTAAGGGTCGGAGGAGAAGCATTCTCACGGACACAAGGAGGTGGTGCTTTTGATTTTTTTTTTTTTTTTTTTTTTTTAAAGAAACGTTGACTTGAGAACGAAGAGAGATGACGTTGTTCTGGTTTAATAATGCCTTGTCTCGGTAAAGAACTTCAAAAATAAGAACAAGGAGATATATTGAAATTTAAGATTTATCTTTTAAAAAGGAGAAAATAAAACTAAAACGAAAGATATGAAAACAAAAAATACAACAAAATACAAAGGGAATGATAGGTGAAGAACACCATGAAAATATTTATATATATATATATAATATTTATTTTATACATATTCATTTTTCCCTTCCTCTTACTTTGAAGTTACGAACGGATCAATCCGATAATATTATCCATGGGTCGTATAAATCATCGAGTAAACTTAAATTTATGCCAACCAGACTTCATGTGCATTTATACATGCATACACACACTCCCCTTTATACACATCGTATAGTTATATATGCAATATTATATAATATATATATATCAACGTAAAATAAATATATATATATATATATATATATATATA
>NW_015149087.1:204379-246075 GCF_001465965.1 Polistes dominula
TAGAAAAAAAAAAACAATAAAATATGATAAAGTTATTAAATTAAGTTTACGTATATATATATAGATGTATGAGAAAAATATACGCAACCATTACGTCATAGATAATTAAAGAAAGGGAAGGGAAGAATAAAATAAAAAAAACGCGAAGGGACAGAACAACCTCCTCCCTCTCCTTCTCCTCCTCCTCCTGCACTCCTTCGTAGTAAACGAACGCAACGAAGCACAAATTCTTAATTATATCTTTGTAGACATCATCGTGAATCGGTCCCAGAGTTTTCTTTTAGTCGGATTCTTATGGCTCGTTTTTTCATGGTGTTTGTTCCCTCATAGATATGCCAGAAAAGATAAGAACGTAAGACGAATATTTCTTAAGCTATAGGAAAGAAGTTGGATGAAGCATTTTAAGAGTGTTGGTGTAAGACGAAGAAAATGAAAAGAAGGGGAAGGGGTTATGGGGTGAAGGATGGCTAAGAATCGCGTCGTGGGATTCTCCCACACGAGCCACACACCGGAACACGCTTCCTTCTTCTTTTACATAGCACCCTTCGCTCATTCCCTTTTTACTTTACTATCTTTCTCTCTTTCTTTCATTCTTTCTTTCTTTTTTTTTTTGTCTTTTGTCCCTTTACAACGTGTCCTTTCACCTCTAAAGACCCTAAAAGTGGCCCCAGACTGAGGACATCTAGTCTCGGTGAAAGGATCCACCTGATTTTATTTACCCTTCTCTCCCTTTCACCTTCTTCTCATCCGGTGGTTGTTTAAAAACTTGGCTAATGAGGTGTCATTCGACTACTCGGTTCGACGATTTTTTAGAACGCTCTTCTTTTTTTTTATTTTCTTTTTTAATATCCCACTCCCTCTCTCTCTCTCTCTCTCTCTCTCTCTCTTCATCGTTGTTCGCGAATTAATTTCGTAAAATCGTTTGCAATATTTGACAAAAAGGATGAACTACGAAATATCTAATTTTCTTGAATTATCATTTAATTAACAAATTTCTTTTCTATTCATTTGTTTTTACACTCTCTTAGGATGTATTTGTATTAATAAATTTAATCAAAGTTGATTGTTTGAGTTAATAAAACATTCGATAGATTAATATGATATATCAAACTTGATGAATCCATAATTTCTGAATTTGAAATAAGAGAAATATGAATTAATCATTGAAATTATAATTAAACGTATCAAATTTGATCAAGTATTGATTTTTTTTAATCTTCTTCTTCTTCATCTTTTTTTTTTTGTCTATCGATAAAGATTTTCATTTTTATCTTTTGACAAATTTATCTGGAAGGAAAAAGTTATTGTAATTTTATGCTAACAAAACGTGAACGTGAATGGTCAAGGCGTGGGGATAAGAAAATTGGAACGGCTCCAAAATAAAGTAAAACTGGTCGAGGGAAAAAGAAAAAGGGAATATAGGATATGGTAGGATAGAGTAGGGTAGGAAGGAAGGAAGGAAGGAAGGAAGGAAGGAAGGAAGGAGTAGAACCATCTTCGATGGGAAAGAATAATGAAATGTCCGAAAGGAAAGGTTCATCCATCTTGCAGACGACGACGGTCAGCTGGCTTAACTTTGCCAACGACGACATAGGCGACAGTTTGTATAATTATATATGTCGAGAGTACTATACCTACCCTGTGACCCTATAGTAATAGTATAGTGCTATTATACCACTATAGTATATATATATATAGTATAGTAATAGCAGTAGATAGTTCTCCTTGCTCTGGAATTTAGGATTGAAATCGGAAAATGCCATTCGACTGTACACGAAAAAAGAGAGAGAGAGAGAGAGAAAATATTAAAAAAAAAAATAAATAAAATAAAAGATAAAGAGAGACAAGGGAAAAATAGTTTTGCGACGAAGCGTGAAAATCATTTCGTAAAAATAAAAAAAGAAAAACGTTTCAAACGAAATTTCATCAATTTAATTCCTCATTGAATCAATCGTTTTATATTCATTTTTTTTTTCTTCTGTTCTTTTTCCCCTTTTTTTTATCTTTTTTTTTTTTTTTTTATCGAAATATTCGACAAAGGATGGAGTTATAATCGAATTTTTTATTTAATCATTTTTTAAACGTCCTCCGCGGATAAGTTTGAATAATTTTTTTTTTTTTTTTTCATTTATAACGAAGTGTATTATTCTACAAATTAATTTAATATTGGACAGAGATATTTTTTCTTCATTACTAGGATTATTATTTGTTGGAAAATCACATTATTTAGATTATTATTACTATTTAATAACTTTACGTGAAGTATACGAATTACGACTCTACCGTTACAACATAACAAATTAAACCTGCTACGTAACAAAATGTAAAATCCCATTTTTTATTTCATTAATTCTTCGTTTGAAAAGTTTCAAAATATAAAATAGTAGAGAGAGAGAGAGAGAGAGAGAGAGAGAGAGAGAGATACATATTATAATGAAAATTGAAGATTAAAATATCAATCGATTATTGAGTTCATTTAAAATCACCATTTTATCTGTGTTACTTTAAGCGTATCAAAATCCAAGATAATCTATTACATATCAGTATAAAGTATATAAAAATATACATAAGAAAATATGCATATATACACAGAAGCAAAGTAGAATCTGTATTGGTTATTTTAGGTTATAGCTCGAGCAAAGGGGGATAGAGGAGGGGAGATGGGGGGATAATTTCATAAGATGTTCGTGCTTTGAAGTTTAGTCGTCGATCGTCGAACGTGGTGGCAAGAGGAAACGTTGTATCCTTTAGTCGAAAAAGCAACCCAATGTGGCCACTATCTCTAATACTATAAACTAAAGGAACAGAGAGAGAGAGAGAGAGAGAGAGAGAGTGAGAGAGTGAGAGAGTGAGAGTCTAGGGACAAAGATGTAGGTAATATCGAGTAAAATGGTCGTGCTTTTTGATGGTGGGTAGTAGTAGTGGTCTGTGGGACCAGTGACCTTTACGAGAAGAATCGTAAGATCTTATGAGAACGTTAGAAGAGACATAGAAAGAGACAAGAAGAAAGTGCAACGAGGGAAGTAAAGTCATATCATGATAGTTACGTATATACGTATACGCCACTTGGACACCATAACTCGTCTCTATTATCCATGGTTGCGTGTAGAAGGCAAAACTCACATATACATATATTTTCTCTACTACACCTGTTTCATGAGAAATATATATATATATACATATATACACTGTATATAGAAACTAAACTAGAGATAGTATTACTCGCGCGCATACGCGTACGTGACTTCTCGGACAAGTACTTACATTTTCCTACCCCTATTCTCTTGCTCTCTTTTTATCTCTAACTTTCTCCCTTTTTTTCCTCCCACCTTTCCTCCTAAGATCTTCCTTTCCTTCTTCTCTCGTACAACCACCCCAGGATGCCTTGGAAACTCTCCAACGGGGCTGTAAATATTTATACCGGCGGAGCGTGAGAAAATTCTGAAGTGTGTGCAGCTAGCCGGTAAGTGCGGCATGCGAGAGGTGCCCTCTCCCCCCCTTTCCCCCTCTTTCCTATACACACATATATATATATTTCTCATGAACAGGTGTAGTAGAGAAAATATATGTGTATGTGTGCGTATATATATAAACTACTGTGTTGTAGTAGAATGAAGACGTACCCCAAGTAGAACGAATAGAAGGAAAATAAGAAGATGAAGAAGAAGGGAGGAGAAGGGAGGAGAAGGGTTAGAGGGAAAAAAATGAGGAAGAAAGAGAGATATATCGCGAACGGAAGTTTAAAACTCCAGCCATGGTTTCCACCTTCAACCCTATTTCTTTTTCTATCTATTTTCTTTTTCTTTCTGTCTTTTATTTCTTCTTTATCTTCTTCTACTTTTCTTATTCTTTGCTTCCTTTCCACTTATTTTTCACCATGACTGCAGGGCTGGACCTTGGCCTCCGTTGCAAGGTGTCACGATGAATGGTAAACGTTTCTTTCTTTCTATGTATTCGTTTATGTGTGTAGGATATATGTACGAGAATAAACGTTTCGAATGACTGTCATTTTGATTTTAGTGTTTTACAGACGATCTATTATACACTCGATAAGAACGTATATTATTATCTATACACGTACTCGTTAAAGAAGCAAATTTATTATGGAAACAGATTGCCTTTGGCACATTGAAGAATTCATCATTTGCAAGATCTCATTGAAAATAATATACAGTTAGTGTAAAAAGTATTCGTACACCGAACGATTGAAATAAAATATTGTGAAATTGTAATTTATTAATTAATTTTTTTGTTACGATTATTATTTAAACGATGAATTTTATTATTTTAATTATTTAAACGATGAATTTATACGTATTCTTGAAAGTTTTTTACGATAGATGTAATGAAAGAGAAAATTATTATTATTTCTTTTTGTTTTTTTTTTTTTTTTGAATAAATTATAAAATTAACATGGAAAATGAAAAAACGAGAATCCGTATAATTCTTATTTTAAACTATTTACAAGAGAGTTCGTATATAAATCATAATAAATAAATATATATATATATATAAATTCAAGGAATATTTTATCTACGATGAAATTGACAATTAAATGAAAAAAAAAATAATAATAATAATTAAATTGTAATAATATTACAAATATGTTTCTTATCGTTTTGTGGAAATAAAAATGTTCATGTAAGAATATAAGAAAGATACATTGTAATGAACGGAACAGATACATGAATATACATGTAAGATTTTTTTTTTTATAATAATGTAAAATATGACTGTATTAAAATGTCACATATCATGTTTTTGCATGCACTCACAGTCAGTGAAATATAAAAGGTAATTGAAGACTGAATTTATTTTATACTGTTATACTACTACAATACTTGCTTAATTCAGACCGAACAGGATACTTTAAATTGAAAGAAGAGAAGGAAGAAAAAATTCTAATGTAAAAGGGGAAAAAGATGGGAGAGAAAAAAAATGTTAAACAAAAAAAATAAACAAAGAAAAGAGAAGAGAAGAGAAGAGAAGAGAAGAGAAGATGTAACAACAGAAGAAAGATGCTCGTTGTCCGCATACGACTACCTGGGCTTTGTCAGCATGTCACGCGTATCTTTACTTTGTTTCGAATTTAAATTCCAGTCGAGTTTCTAGCACAAAAAGGATTTAAAAAAAAAAAAAATATATATATATATATAAAGAAATTCTTTTTGAGTTTGTTTATCATTTTTGTTATTAAAAACAATAACGAGGTAAGTCATTAGTTGGCGCACGAGTACACGAGGATGTAATAAAGCAGTACTGTAAAAAAAAACAAATAAGAAAAAAAAGATTTTAATATTATTTCGTTATTTAAGAAATGTTTCAAGTAAAACTGACAAAGTTTTCAAAGTTACAGACGAAAGTTCGCGATAAAACCTGGAGATTAAAATAATGAACAACGTAAGGATTAAAATATGACAGAAAATGTGAGATGGAAAATTATTCTAGCGTAGACTTTGACCCGGAATATATTATACGTGTCTATTCTAGAAAAATATCAACATTTCAAATATAACTATGATTAATTATTATTATTTATTCAAAAAAAAAAAAAATAATAATAATGTAGTCAAATATGAATAACGTAATTTTTTTAAAAGGGTTACATATCGATACGAGTTAGGCAATTATTCTGTTAAGTTAAGTTACATTTTCAAAGTTTACTAACATCTCTCAATATCGATCGTAATCCAAGAACTGGAAATGTTCGTAAAGTTAGTCCGTTAATCGGGATACACGAATTACCAAGCTATTTCCACGCGAATAGAATCGAAGGCACGCGAATCAAGGAACGTTTGAACGTTGAAATAGCTGTGTTCGGAACGTCTACGATGCTTCCTGATTAATCTCGATCTAATTAAGTCACCCTTCCTTCCTTCCTTCCTTCCTTCCTTCCTTCCTTCCTACCTTCCTTCCTTACGATCTCGCGAGAATCCTGCGAACACTGCATACGTGAGCGCTCCAACAGAACACGGAATGAGTTCTAACGGTATGGGAGTGAGAGAGAGAGAGAGAGAGAGAGAGAGAGTGGGGGGTTGGGTGGGAGAAGGGTGATGTTATGTATCGAATCAAGACACGAAATGTTAACATAACACGGATCAACTTAGATGAGTCCAATTAGACGGAGATCGTTTACACGACTTGACTTCGTTCACTTCTAGAAAGCAAATTTCATTTTCATTCTCCTAACATTAATACGCATTATGGGAATTTATCCTTGATGCATTTGATATATCTATTTAAGATGTTAATAAACAAGTATCTGAATAATAATAATTCTTATTATTATTCTTTCTTCTTTTTCATTCTTTTCCTTTTTTCTTTTTTCTTTTTATTCTTCGCGATAGAAAAATGTTTCACAAAAGAAACATATTTTATACGAATAAAAAGTTTTATAATTATATTTTTCTTCAGGGAAATAGCGTAATGAAAAATTAATAAAAAGTTAATTAAAAAATAAGATAGAATGTAATAAGGAAGATATTGAAGATAACGATGGGGGCTGTTCTTCCGCCACCGTTCCTCGAGGTAAAATATTAGAAAAAAAATTCTAACAAGAAATCTTGTGAATAAGTTTGAAATAATTTCATTCGTTAACAAAATATCAAATATAAATGAAAATATTTAAATGAGTATCGTAGACAATAACAACAAATTAAATATACGTGTACGTATGTTGTAATGAGTTTAAAGTAAAAGTAATTAAAGTATTAAAGTAACATGGGCACTCTGTAGAATTCAATTAAATCATAGAAATACTATCGTGTAATAATCAAGTATGAATATAATGAATTTACGTCAAAGTATACAATTGTTTTATAATCGATAAGAATTTGATGTAAAATCAATATTACCTCTAGCTTTCCTTTCCCTCCCTTTAACTTTAGTGTTTCCCAAAGAACCATGGGGAATAATGTCGTTCACAAGATAAGCCTCTTACATCACGATTATCGTGAGCCATAAATGTGCATGAATTATGAGCACCGTTGTTGAAATTCCAACGTTAGTGGGCGTCTTGTTGTAAGTAAGTAACGAGCTACGATTAAAACTTGACGATGGTGTGTCTTAGATCATTTTCCGATGTACATAAATCCCCATGAAACTTGTTTCACAGTTAAGAAAGTCAAGGTCGATTATATCCGTAGTCTTAGGATAAGACTAACGATACTAAATTCGTTGGTTGAATTATAGTTTAGTTAGTATGCAGAGAGATGTTATATAGTATCTTGATTTTATTCGTTAAGTAATATTCTATAGCTGGTTTAAGATATATCTCATTGGAATAGCTTAATTCGTCATTTTAAAACCTCACACGATGGTAGAAACTTATGGTGTTTAATTACCCAATAAATCATGTTAATCACTTCACGCACAAATCCCATTTCCAAGTAGAAGATAATATCCATTTGATGGTAAGATAGAATATACATATGAAAAGATAATTACGTAGACACCTTCACCGTCAAGTTCAAGGTCGACGAGAAGGAATGAAACCATCTCTAGCAAACTATCTATCTACCTTTTGACGACATTAGAAAACATATTACGTATCTTACGAATGGTCGCAGATGTTACTTGAAATTCGAGTCTTCTCGATTCCCAAAGTCCTAATATATCGTAACGTCAAAGGTATACTTAGACAGAACCCCTAATCGTATATCTCAAATTTACTGCCTAATCTTATCAGAAATTCAAGAGAGGTAGTTCAGTGAATATCTGTGAAAGACTATTCCAAATTCTTACTTCTATTATCATTCTCATAGAAAGAAGAAATTTCCTACTTGAGGATAGTTCATCATAGTTTCGTGTAAGATGTTTTATAATAGAAAACGAAATACAAAGAGATAAAAGTAATGGAATAAGGGAAGAAATTGTTTCGTCTTGATAAAAAAAAAAAAAAAGAAAAAGATAAATGAATAGCTGATAATGAATGATTATCTTTGGGATTTATTTTAATTTGCATTTAACGTAATTTGATTTTATCTCAACGTGGTGTTAAATAACAAAGTCGTTTCGCTGTAAGAAACTTAATCCGATAGTTAAAAAAAACTTAAGGGAAGATTTTAGTATAAAGCTGGTCATAACAAACGCTTAGGCAGGTTATTCGTTGTTGAGACTCTTACTTGATACTTTATTATCTTTTTATTTATAAAGAATAATTCTTTTTCTCTATTTTTTTCTTTTTTTTTTTTTTTGTTTTCTTTCAAGTATCCTCGAATTTCTTATCCAGTCATTTTTTTAAGGCTTCCAAGAGCTCGTCCTTCTGAACATTTAGTTAGAACGGTCACAACCTTTTCTTAATATTATATCGTTGTAAGGTAGTACTCAAAGCCCAAGCCAAGTCTTCAGTAGTTTATTCCTTCGAAGCTGCAATACTGACTAGAGATAAAAGTCTCGCTTACCCATTTTTACTACTTTTGTCAAGGAATTACTCGCTCGAGTGCTACTTTTATGTTTACGTTGCTTATACTCCTATAAAAAAGGTCGGTAAACTTTGAGATTGTTTTGGTAAGGGATATAACGCTAGAGAAGGGGTATCATTTTTCAAGGACGATAAGCGTCCAACTTTTTCCACAAAAAAGCGTGAGAGAGAGAGAGAGAGAGAGAGAGAGAGAATAACTTAAAAAGTAGTAAATTTTTATAAGCCAAGACGTTTGAAATAATCCAGGTGAATATCAGTTGATCATTATGCAACAAATTTTCAATAAGGTTTAAATAGAATTGAATTAATATAATGGTAAGATGGTTGAGGGGTAGAAGAGGGTGGTGGTGGTGCATCAAATCTTAAGGGCTATCCTTTTTGTTAACCACGCCAATGTCCTGTCCTTAGAAAGGAAATCCTGACAAATGCGGTGCTCTCTTCGCTAGGAAATAATGGCGCAAACAGACGGTGTGGAACATAAGAGTATATTTGTGTGTATGTGAGAGTATGTATGTGAAGAGAAAGAAGGTCGTACTTTACTATCACCTTTTACTATCACCATGACCACCACCACCACCACCACCAATACTATCACCACCTACATCGTCTACAACGAGCAGACGTCACATTCGTCGTGAGCTTGGTAATGCAAACAGATGATATCCCATATTCGAATCACGTAAAGGATCCAAAGTATAGTACTTTCTGCGAATGATGGGCCCCGTCCTTGGACGAAATGACGGGAAAGCGCTGGCCACCAAGGGAAAATGGGAACTTGGACCGAGAGATGGTTCAAGAAAGAAGAAAGATATCTTACGAGCAATCCTCCACTCCCACCTCGCCCCCTCCCCCCCACTCTTCAACCACCAACACTACCACCACCCACTTCCTTTTCCTTTTCCACTCCCTACTACCCTTCGAAAAAGGACGACGATCTTTGAGGGAAAATAGATGGTCACAGCTTGAATAGACATCGAGGAGATCAGTTTCGGATGCTGCATATCAATAAGAACTTCTCTTTCCGTCTCACTTTTTTTTTATTTCTTAGTGTACCAGCCATTATATGTCCGGTCCATGCCGTTAGACTTTAGATAAAGTACTGTTGACAATTTTACAACTTTTCTTACCTCTGCTACGTTTCATATATACGGTCATTTTTCTTTTATTTTATTTTTTTTTTTTGAAGGGAGGGGGAATGTTTCGAGCACAAAGTAAAAAAGAAGAAAAAATATTTGTATTATCTTAGCTATCCTTACATGTTTCGAATATCAAATAATGGGGTATATATAAGTCATGGTATACTAGTTCGTTGAATTTGTATTAATATTGTGAGGTGAAAAATATTAAAATATTAAAAAAAAAATTGTTCAAACCTTTTCTTATTGCAATGTATGTTCAATAAAAAACAGTTGAACTTTTGTTTAAAGTATTTTTTTGTCAGGTTATCATAAGTACTTGAAAACTAATAAATATTGTTATATAGGACACCCTGTATATATATATACTTATGCGTAAAACATAACATGCATACTTCGTGACATGTATTAGAGGGAAAAGGGTGTAATTAGAGTTAACTGGAAAAAAAAGCATGAAAGGATAAGTGTACCGAGTAACCGAGTAAATATTAAATGGAACGAATCGAAGATGAAATTATAGTAGACGTTTTGATCTCGATCTGAGATAATTTGAACGTTATCCTAGAAGCGTTAGAGCAACGGTACGATGAAGATTATCGCGTCTCGGAAACTAGCATGACCTGTCTAGAGAGACAGAAACGACCACGACCACTTCTTGGACGCTTCCAAGTGGAAAATACCACCCCGTGGAATTTCCTCAGACGAGGTTCTCGCGTTATCGCGTGCCCCGTGGAATTCAACTAATTGTAATTTCTTAGAAATTGCATCTCATGTTCAACGAGATAATGGTATAGGTAAAAAAAAAGATATAAGGGAAATAAAACAAAAAAAAAAAAGGAAATAACAACAATTTTACGTCGAGTTACAACGAACTGAATGTGTATGTCTTCTCGAATAATTGTCGTTGAAACTTTTACCAACCATTACTATTATCATTATTATTATTATTATTATTATTATTATTATTATTATTATTATTATTGTTATTATTGTTATTATTATTATTTCATTCGATCTTATTTTATCTTCGTTAGTTACGTTATTTGTCGTTTCATGTTTTATTATTTAACAAATCTATATATCGGATTTTAATGATCGACAAAATACGAAAAGAAAAAATCAATATATATGTATCTGCATTTATTTATAACTAGAATACGCAGAATATGCCAATTATATTTTAACGAAAAGGTAATTATTTGCAATAATTTCACGAAATTTGATTCTATTTATTTAATTTGTTCGTAATATTATTTTAAAATAGAAATTAATTATTTGAAGTGTCCGATTCACATATATTTCAAATTTACAGAAAACTCATTAATATTATTTATTATATATATATATGCTTTTAATCTAAAAAAATAAAAAAAAAAAATAAAAATACGATAATGGTGTGACAAGAAGAAAAATAATTAAATTACGTAGAAAAGTATGAAATTATTTGAAGAATAGCAGAATTAATACGACGTTTCAAAAAATCGGATGGTTGAAGATTAAGCTGCGTAAAGTCTCATTAAATTATAAACAAAATACTGGCTACTTGTGTTTCTTTTTTGTTTTCTATTTTTTTATCCTGCTCACACATCCACCCAACACTAGGGGACGGGGTGAAAATAATTAATATGATAAACATAATTCACGGTTTGAATTGCGAGATGCGGCACGACGATGCACACAAACTCGACATATTCTAATTTTATAAAACTTCAAAATATGGAAAAAACAACGAGGGAAAATAAAAGAGAAAAAGAGAGTGGTGAGAGGGGTGGTGGAGGAGGGAGGGAGAGAGGGTGGTAGATACGGGAGACGAGTTGTTGAATAAAATATTTCAAATGTTCGTCCGAGCGAAAATCAAGTTAATAAATGTGTGACTACTACTGCATCGCTGCCTTTCGTTTTTTTTTTATACAGATAATCCTCGTATACGTATATAATATCAAATACATATATGTATTATATTATATGTACGTATACATATTTATATGTGTAAACGAATTATCGATTTATTACAAAAATTAGTGAAAAATAATATCTCGGATAAAGGAAGAATTCTCATAGGTTTTTTCGTGGAACACAATATCATTCTCTCTCTCTCTCTTTTTCTCTTTACCATCCTCGTATTAAATAAATTCCAACGTTATTTAATGAAATAAAATTGAGTCAATTTTGCGAGCCACCCAATTTGCGTTAATCAACTCAACTGCACAACGTTAGAACGATATAAACATAATAATACAAATCAAAGGATGATCCGAGATGAGTGAAATGACTATTTGCTCGAATATGTCCGATTATGTTTCAACGAGACCATTTTAATATCGATGAGGGAATGGAAGGGAGTGAACGAAGACAAATATAAATTAATTTAATAAGAGCCAAAAGAGCACGCGTTCAAACGTTATTTGTTATTTTGAAACAACGATCACATATTATATTGTTTAAACTTTATCTCTCATAGGAATTTAATATGTATATATAAATAGAAACAAATGAAATAAATATTACAATTAATTCTTATATGTAATTTTTAATAATTGTTCATGTTAACGTTGTTATTAAACGATTGATAAAAAAGATAATTTGCAGGAGAGTTGTTTAATTGATAAGTTGACATTTTTCCCGACATTTATTTTATTTAACTAACTTAAGGAAGAATTTTGTAATTTTCTCATTAAAAAACTTGTTGTATTACTTTTATATCTTTCTATCCCTTACTTTGAATACAGAAAGTTTTGGTAAAGTCTGAACAGGGCTCGTGGCTCATCAAGGAATTTTGTAAGTTCAGTTAAGAAGGGGTAAAAGTCGCGCAACGTTCGTACCTACCCTAAAGAAGGGTTAATCATGCCTTTAGAGAAATGTTTATGCTCGATGTATCTTCCTCTCTCTCTCTTTTCCTACTTTCGATCCTTTACCTAAAAGCTTCGAAGAAGCATCTTTACTACTCACAGTAGATAACGAAAGCAAACACTTCTTGTGAACCGCATATCCTGAAATTACTTTGATCGAAGGATATAACCTGCCCAACTTTTTCTTAAGCTTCGTACTAGTCGAACGAAAATTAGAAAAAGAATTCGATCTCGAGGTGCTTTTCGATAGGAGAGAAAAAACGACTTCGTTCTAAAGTTGATATCTTTAAATTAGATTATAAATTCTCGTATTGATCCTTCTTCATTTTATATATCACCTTTACTTGAATTTCTTTTTTCTTAAGTGTAATTAAATATATTTGTAGTTTAAATTAAAAATACAAGGACAACTTTTAAGTAAAACAATTGTTTGACTTTTCAATCCACTTACGAAGTAATAGTCAGTGATATGAAATAAAATTCTTGAAAAAATTCCTGTTCAACAATGTGTTAATTGATTATAAAATGTATGCAAGAATCATCTTTTCGTCATAAGTTGAGAAAATCTATCTGCTTGTCTATAATAATTTGTTTATATTAGATTTGTTAAACGTTTTACGAATTACGCAAATCAGCTTTATATTTCCAACTACTACAGTTTACTTTTACAAGAATCGTCGCGAGAAAGATGAAGAAAGTAAAAGTAATGTCATGCGATTTTTCAAAAGAATGACATCTTGTCGTTACTAGAGAGTAAAACTCTTTAAACTGTTCTTTACTTTACTTCTTCGAATGTACAAGAAAGAAAGAAAGAAAGAAAGAAAGAAAGAAAGAGAGAGAGAGAGAGAGAGAGAGAGAGAGAGAGACAAGGTTGAGTAAGAAAATATATGGGTATCAGTGAAGTTGAGGTAGCACAACCCTCTTCTCTTTTCTCTTTTTTTTCTCTTTCTCTCTCTCCCTACGTTGACATCTGTGATAGTCAGTTTTTTCCATACACACACAAACACACACACATATCCAAGGAAACACTCGTCTTTCGAGATCGGTTCTGGCCATTGTCATCTTTTCTACTTCTCTTCAACACCCCCGAGCTATATCTACGCATTTTCCTATTCCAGTTTACTCGATGGACCACACATCTCGTCACTTCTTTTTCCATCATTTTTCCTCAGGCGTATACTTTTATCTCTTTTCACTCTTATATACAACGTATATATGTATATATATATATGGTATATCTTTTTTATTCTTCTCTCAGAACGTTTCTTAGACGCACGTTTCTTCCAACTTCAGTTTACGATAGAGGAATATCTTTTCCGTCAGTCAATTCCCCGCCTCTTTGACCTTTTTCTCAATCTCGTTAACCTCTTCCTTCCTCGATTCTTGTGGATCTTTTTTTTTTTTCGATCGATATTTCACCTTCTTCCTTGAGTATTGAAACTTAATTTCTCTCTCAACTCTCTCTCTCTCTCTTTTTATCCTCCTTCTTTAACTTCTTACTAGGATGGGAAAAAAAGGAAGAATCTTTCCCTTTTACAGTTTTCTCATCGAGAGCTGACTACGTTTGTAACCTGGTAATAAAAAATAAATAAAAATGAGAGAGAGAGAGAGAGAGAGAGAAAGATGGAGTAATAGTCTATATGAAAGAAAGAAAGAAATAAAAAATGAAAAAAGTACGAAGATATTATTTTTCTAGTCTCAAATGAAGACTTATACTAAGTTCAAGCTCGTCTTTAATTCAACTCTGTCGATTACTCCACGAGCACGTACAAATTTTCTAAAGTTTTCTAGAGAAAGAGAGAAAGAGAGAAAGAGAGAAAGAGAGAAAGAGAGAGAGAAAGAAAGAGAGAGTTGCCCACTGTCCTAAAGTTTTCTTCATAATTCCACCATAATTCGTAGTCGGGCACACCGGGCCCCCAAGCTTACCGTTTGTTCGCGCGTTTACTTTTTCTTTTCTTTTACCAATTCTTTTTTGTTCTTTTTGTTTCTTTTTTTTTTCTTCTTCATCTTTCCCATTTATCCACGTTTATAACTCTTCGCGTACCTTCGGCTTATTCTCCTTCTTCTACAATTTTTTGCTCTTCTTCTACAATTTTTTGCTCTCTTCTACTTCTACTTCTACTTTCTACTATTTCTTCTTCCTTTTCCTGCACTTATTCGTACACTTTCCGAACTACCTGCCACCCCCTACCCCTCTTTTCTTTCTACTTTTACTTTACCTTTCATCTTTTCTCTTTCTTTCTATTTTTCATCTTCCATCAAGTTTTGTACACCATCGAAACTAACCGTTCTAGATTTCACGAGCCCCTTTCCCATCCGTCCCCACCCTCGAACGGTTTCATTTACAGTCAGCCAAGTTTTCCTGGTCCTTCGATTTCAACCAGCCAAACATCTCTTCCTCCCCCTTATCCACTCACCCTCTTTTCCTCTCTTACGTTTATTTCTTTTTTTTTCTTTTTCATTTTTTCCTTTTCCCATTCTCCTTCTACTTCTCATCCCCCTCATCCACCATTACTTTTCTTTTTTCTTTTTTTTTTTTTATCAATCATTCTCAACCCTCCCCTTCCTCTCATCCTCTCATCCTCAGCGTAGAAATCGGCCAGTCTTGTTTGTATAAACTACATGAAGACCGGAATGTAATCTCTATCATTCTAGCACAACTAAAAGAGCTTTTTTTTTTATAGTTTGTCGATTTTCTCATACTCTGATTTTCTTTAGTAAGAAATCAAAAGCAGAGAAATCTCTCTGACGATTGGAAATCGATCGATAAAAAAAAAAACTCAACTTGTCCTTTAACTTTAAAGATTAGATAACAACGTTTTAAGTATATCGTCATTTTTAATGAATCTTCCTAACTTTTTCTTCCTTTCTCTTCCTATCGTTTTCGTCTTTTTTCTTTTTTTTTTTTTTTAATTTTATTTTGTTCTCTTAGAGTTTGTGTTCTACTTAAACGAATAGTATTACGAACGATTAAGTATCAATAAGTAATTATCTAATTAAAGATTAATTTTTTTTTTTTAAATTTTTTATTTTGTTCCTTTTCCTCTTCTACCCCACTTGGTTTAAGTACGAAGAGAATGAACTTTGGAAATTTGGGTATTTAAATCGACGAACCTCGACATTAACCAATCGAAACTCTGATTAAATCCGATAATTTATACGAACGAGATGCTCTCTTTCTCTCTCTCTCTCTTTCTTTCTTTTTCTTTCACTCTCCAATTCTTTCTTTTCTTCTAACAACGTAGAGAATACCGAGATTCACGGTGATTAAATTTTAATGTCGTTTAAATTAGATAAAACTTGGGAAAAGGTACGCTGATTCTGAGGCATTGAATTTTCGGTGGTTGTTCGACCCTACACCTCGCGTTTACCACGCGATTTAGTTAAATTTTCAAATCGATCGTGAAATACTTTATTACGTACGCTTTCCCTTATCCTCTCCCACTTTCTCTTCTCTCTCTCTCTCTTACTCACACACACTCGTCTATCATTTTATTTCAGTGATTTTGGAAAAGTTAATCGGCTTTTCAAAGTTCCTTCGGTCTACTTTGTTTCGAACGTTGAATATCGACCATTTTCTCTTCCCTTAACTAACTAATCCCCACTTTTCTCTCTCTCTCTCTCTCTCTCTCTCTGTCATATTTTTTATTATTTTTTTTTCTTTTTTCCTCGTCGTTTGAAATCCCATCGGATATTTAGATCACCTTTTACCTTTCAACTAGAAGAAATTGGGTATAATCTCGAGCCATCTTTACACACATACACACACACACACACACACACACACACACACACGTACGTGTCATCGATGTATCTATTGGTGAAGAAACAACAACAACACACCAACGAAAAGAAATAGAAAAAGTTTATACAGCAATATATTAAAGAAAGGTTGCAATTTGTCAAATTTAAAAGTATCTGTGATATTCGTGATAGTTCAATTTGTGTCAGATCGAGTGTATTTACGATCAATTTGTTCGTTCGAAAGAAAAAGATAGAAAACAAAAAAAAGAAAAAATCTAAAAAGAAGAAAGAAACAAAGAAAGTGTTAGAATACAAGTAAAAAGTAATGGGAAAGATTGTTTGTAAGAGTTTTCAACGATATATCATCCATTTCAAAGTATCGTTTAAAAGTATTAGCAAAATCGCTTGCACAGTTTGCCACGAAATTCGCGTTTATTAAACTTTCCGTGTATCTACTTACTCGAGTTTCTTATACACAAGTACGCTGTTAACGTCATACATGCATACATACTTACACATACACACATACGTATAGAGGTTTTTTTACCTCCTTCAAAAAGTAGCCTCCTTCCAGCCTTCTCAAAGTACCCTGTCAATTTTTCCCTACGAAAAATACGTAATGGAAAAAAAAAAAATGGAAAAAAAAAAGAAGGAACAAATAAAAAACGGGGGTTTGAAAACTAAATGAGAGTGGAGAGGGGGAGGGGGGATTTTGAGGGGAACAAAATCATCTTCCAAAACGATCCCGCGGTTATTATCGAAGGAGGAGGAGGAGGAGGGATTATAATGATGCGAAAGAATGGTACCGAATTGCGTGAATGTATAATTGTTTTTTTCTTCTCTTTTTAATCGATTATATATCTTCTCTCTCTCTCTCTCTCTCTCTGTCTCTGTCTCTGTCTGTCTCACTCATTCAGTCTGTCTATGTACCGACAGAGAAACAAGGAAAATTACACACGTTTTTGCTCGATTTAGAAAGCTTAACGAGTCTGTAGACAAAGAGAGTATGGAATATTAGAAAAAGAGAAATATAGAGAAGGAGAGAGTGAGAGAGAGAGAGAGAGAGAGAGAGAGAGAGAGAAACAGGTATGGACACTGCTGCTAGTATTCGTTTCTCTCGCATTTTTCCATTCGACCGAATTCATTTTTCCGTCCTTCTAACCGATGATGCACTAGAATATTGAATCCTTTTTTTTTTCAATTTTGTTCTTCTTTCTCTCTCTTCTTTTCTCATCCCCCCTCGCTTCCCCTCACTCCCCCTGGCCCTTCCCTTCCCTTCCTCAATTATTATTTTACTCTTCTTTTTTTTTTCTCTACGATATGTGGCATGTGAAAAATCAAAAAAAGCTCACAGACGAGAGACGACCATACCAAAAATAATCGCACGTGTGTGTTACGCGACTGTAGATCGAATTTTTCTATTTTTCTTTTTTTCTTTTTTTATTTCGAAACGAATGATTAATATCGTATGGAAATTAAGTTTTTCTTTTGTCGTTTTTTTTTTGGGGGGGGGGGGTAAAAACAGATTCTTTTTCAATACGATACCCCACCCACCTTATTAAGTCTTTACACTCAAAAAGTTTTGTTTTATTATTTTATATATTACCATTAACTCACAAAGTAATTTTAATAGAAAAATTATATTCACATATTTTAAATAAATGTGATATATGAGTATTAAAAGAAAAATCATCGTTGATATGTTGTAGACTAAATTGAATTTACTGCAGTTTCTTTTATTTTATTTTATTTTTTTTTTTTTAATTTAATTGTCTCCATAGTAAAGAAAAACCCTCGAGTACAAAAGAGGTTAATTTTATTTTTAGTAAAAATAATTAGACGGAAATAACCAGAGATCTTTAGCGTCAATTAACTCGAACAATTTTTTTGTCATCCCCCTAACTTGTATAGAAACGACCTTTTTTTTTTTATTTCCAACTTTTTGTATCGTCGTGTGTCATTGTGTTCGAGGATAGATAGAAATGGTATATGTGTATGTATACATATATCTGTATACCTGTGTTTCTTTAAACGCAAAATCGCGCATCTCATTTTTCTCTGTCTTCTTTCTTCATTTTTTTTGTTCGTATCTTTTTTGTCTCTCTTTTACCCTTTCTCTCGTTCTTTTTATTTTTTCTTTTTTTTTTCCCCTCCAAGGCAAAACTACACAACTACAGGAGAGAAAAGTACAATGTCGATAAGAATCGGTCGCGCTTTTCGAAGATATTTTGAGTCGAAAGCATCGAAAGGCTCTTTGCGGATATTGCTGCAAGGTACTTAAGATATTACTCGAGAGAAAAAGAGAGAGAGAGAGAGAGAGATAGAAAACTGCAACAAATGACATAACTCTTCTAGGAAATCAATGACATGTGTTAGATACATTCGTATTTCTTATGATTTACTAGGGGTGCCACCCACCACTCGTTGCTGTGACTCACAATCAGTCCGATACACACGTCTTTAAGTCAATTGCAATTACAAATTGAGATATAAACTATCCTATCTTTTAAGTTAGATGAAACTGCACACATTGTGCAAAATTTTATTAAAAATCAGTTTAGTAGTTTAGGAGTCCATCATGGACAAACAACGTGACACATAATTCATATATATATTAAGAAGATGTGCATGACTAAATTTTCTTACGATTAAATAATCTAAACCTTAAGATGTATTAATATGAAAAAATGTGTGAAAATAAGAAAACGTTTCTTTTCTATATATGTTCGTAAAATTTGTTTACAAATAATATATTTTTCATCTGTATTTTATTACGTGTAAGTAGTTTATGATTTTCATATTCGTATTGGTAAAGCAAATTATTCCTAAGAGGATATTCTAAATTTTCGTATAATCGTAACATTGTAAAGTTATTCGTGAATTTGTCTATGAATGAAATTTCCAAAGTGTAGTATACATTTAAATTCTAATAATATAATTATAATAATATATTTTACCTCATTGAAATTTGCAATTCCGAAAATCGTAGAAATAGTTTTAATTTGAATGAACTAATTCAACAATAATTATTCCAAATGTAAAGACTAATATTAGGTTTCTTATTGTAACGTATGACATCATCGATAGTCTTTCACCAGTGTTTGAAAGCTAATAATTTCTATGAAAAATTTATAGGGATTTTCATATTCGTTCTCTCGTGTAAAAAGCTTCCCACACGTTGGACAGACACGCGTTCCCTTTTTTTTGACGTATCTTTTGAATTTCAAAATTGCCTGGTTCGTATTTTTGAAACGTATTTTCGACGACTGTCTCTCGATAATCGTCGCGATCAAACTCAACCAATCGATAACGTTTCAATTTGATGGCTCTACTACTTGTACGATTGCGCTTTTTAAATGTTCCGCAAAATCATGATAGTCGATCTCTTTTTCAATGCTCACAATCTGTACGAATTGAAAATGTGTCTGAAACGTTGAAACCTACTACCATTCAATCCATCTCAAAACGTTACTTTTCAATATAGATATTATATTTTTGGATCAAATTGATAATATTATAAAACATCATCTTGCAATAACGTTTATCATTCCACGTTGAAATCTATGTAGAAAATTTGATACAAAATTTTAATCCAGTGTGTCATTGTTTAATGAATCAAAAATTTATTGTCCAAATCTCAATATATGAAATGTATTCTAATAAACGATGTCATAGGTAAAAATTGGTAAAAATAAAACGTTAATTTGATAACAAAACTTTGTTCTATCTTTTTCTATTTCTCTTTTTCTTTCACACTCTTTTCTATTTTTTAGGCAAATAGTTTGAATATATAAATGTATACTTGTATACGTGAATTGTACACAGGTAGGGCCCCCACATTGATGTTACTTTTACGTTGGTCACCTTGTTTTTCAGTTCGAAATAGCGGTTCTCAAATATAAAAGTGAACTGTGCAACACAGTTTCGATGACTTTTATTTTCTTTCTCTATCAAGAGACCCACCTGCTAAAATAATTGTTTGTCCACTTTTTGTAGTTTTCCTTTTGTTCCTGTTTTCTTTTCTCTCTTTTTTTTTTTTTTCAATGTTTCTCTTCTTTTTATCGTTGTGTTACCCTTTTGTTGTACAACTCGACGAGAGGATCGTTCGCTCAGTCCTTCTCTTTACCAAAGTTGCATATATCTACAAACGTACATCGGTTCAACCTCGAGTTCTCTCGCATATGCATACGCTTCAGGGCTTCAATGAAATACGTAAAGAACTAACTTTCGTTATTTTTCTTTTCTATTCTATACCTTTTATTATGCTTTCGATGATATTTACGTATTATTTTAATGAAAAAGACAAAAAAAAACAAGAAAAATGGACAAGATAAACTACTCCTAAACTACTGAACCGATTTGAATAACATTTTGCACACTGTGTGCAGTTTTTTCATCCAACTTGAAAGATAGAATAGTTTATATCTTAATTTATAATCGCAATATTATTTTATTCCGAATTATTTGTTTATTAACAAAGTAATACATAATATTATAATTTTAAAGTTTATATAATGTTATTGCAATTTATTTATTTTTCTTAGTTTTAAGTATTAGTAATTTTAGTATGTACCAGCTTATGTACAGGAAACTATGTTTACCTCTTGTAGGATTTACTGTTATTACTATGTAAATTATTTTTTTCTGGTATAATAAATAAATAAATAAATAAATATATCAAAGTAAAATATTTGTATATTTAAAATATTTATATATTAAAAGTATTAATATATATATTCTTTAGTGTGAATTATCTTAATATGATTAATAACTCTCGCTAAACACGCGTTATACTAATCTAACAAATGTTCATTTTAATCATTAACAATATGTCACGTTAGATTTCAATTCGTATAATTACGTTTCCAGATTTCACTTCAATTAAAGTCACACACACACACACACACACCTCCACACATACACACATTCGTTATATCTCAAGTAGTATTATATAACTAGTGAGAAAATGTTAGCTTTCCAAGCTAGTCCAAGGACTTTACTACTACTCATCCAATTACGATGATCTAAAGTTTTCGAGGCGTAATTTGACGAGTAAAATGCACGGATTTTTCTTCTCTTTTCTTTTCTTTTTTTTTTTTTTTTTTTAACGCATACACTACACGTACTTATTTTTCACTTCGAACGTACTCATCAGTCCTACATTTTTATTTATTTTGTTTTTTTTTGTTTTTTCTTGTTTCCTGGAAAATTAGAGAAGGTAGTTCGCTATGAGTGAATTCAAAAAGTGAGAGAGAGAGAGATACAGCAGGTGGCCAGTGCTAAACTAATTAGCGGTCTCGAGAACAACTCGTTTGTGCGAATACGAAAAGCAGTTGATTTGAGTTGGTTAGTACACGCGAAATCGAAAGAAAAGAGTGCCAAGGTCACCAAGTTCTTTCCCTTTCTCTTTCTATTTTTTGTATGAGATCCAATCTAATCGACTGCATCCGTTGAAGAGTTAACCTTGAACGTTACCATCATCTCTTAACCTTAAATTAAAAAATAAGAAAAATCATTCTTTCTAATTTAACACGAAAAGTGGATAATCGAAAATCAGAGTTTGTTAAACATTTTATACTCTAAGGGTTAATTATTTATTTTTTTTTTTGTTCTAGTAACCTGACCCAAATTTTTATAAAATATTTTTTTTTTTTTAATAATATGATAAATTGGAGTTAATATATATATATATAATTATTTTTAATATAAATAAAAGCTCTTATTATGAAATTTTCGCGTACTCGTTGGAATATTTTACAAGGAATTTTTGAAATTCTTGAACCAAATACAAATTTAATATAATGTAATATTAAACGATGAAAAACATTGATATACATTTTTGTAATAATTTAATTATTATTTTAATCTTATTTTATTACCTCGTTATGAACTTAAGTATATTCGTTTTAGATGTAATTAAATATTATTTTTAATATTTACAAAGTTGTCTGGAACATCGATGGAAGCATTTGAGAGAGAAAATCTCTCAATCTATCTATCTATGTATCTATCTATTTATCTTTTTTTCAATTAATATCTCAATAACTTAGTAATTTCTCTTCCTTCGAGATTCCCAGGACAATATTGTTGCAATCCTCTCAAACTCGCGAGTAAGAGCTTAAAACATTGTTATTTATCGTAATAGCATGACCCATTTTATCATCGAATGTCGGTCAACCTTGGGAATAGAAATGAATTTTTCTGCAGGTATGTACGTTTTAAAACATTACAATACGTATTCGAAGTGATGAATTTTCTTTTTCGGTTCTCGGTTTTACTTCTTTCCTTTTCTTTTTTTTAATCTTTCACAGTCATTATTACATTCTAACTTATCTAACTATATATATATNTTATCTATATATATATATATATATATATATATATATATATATATACATGTGTTAGCATTTGTATCGGTGTCAGTGGGTTAAGTTAAATGAAAATGCCATAAATATAATCGAAATTTTTTCATTTTCCTTGCATATTTAAACAACATTTTTTTTGTTTGAAATTCAAATACAAATAAAAATGATTCCATCTTAATCCTTTTACTACGGACATGTTTTCTACGTAGCTACTTTTACTGTACGACCTGTTAATACGTACAGCATCGAAACTGCACTTTATTTTGAATAATTTTGTTGCAGATATTAACAATTTTTAATTAAAAAAAAAAAAAAACATTAAAATTACACCTCCATAATGGGATATTTGATGTGCTATAACTGCATGTGTTCGTCGTATATAAAATACGGGGCATTTTATGGAAAGCCACTATAGTGGGCTCGTAGTACCTCAGTGGCATCTTACAGAGGGCCACTATAGTAGCACGTAGTAGCGAAAGGGATTAAAGTAATCAAATTTTCTAAAATATCTATTGGAAAGTGATTTATCTTAATTCACTTCAAACCTATACAATCCGTGTTCGATAAAACGTTCAAACAAATGTCAAACGAGGTACAAGGTAAGAAGGCTTTTTTTTTCGAAATGAACGATCATCGTGACTAATCGCTGTGTCGTTTACTCTCGAACGAACAAATTTCAACTCTCCCTTTTTCCACCCTTCCCTTTTACCCTACTCCCTATTCTCAACTTAATGCTACGATATTTCTTAGGTTTTACGAAAGTTCGCTTAATTTGTCTCCAAACAAGTTCAAGTTAACTTTCTCTCTCTCTCTCTCTCTCTCTCTCTGTCTGTCTGTCTTTTTCTCTCTTTTTCTTTCTTGTTTGAATCCCTTTCCCTTTCTCTTCTTGCCATTGAAGCGTATCTATCCTTTGATCGACTAATTTTCGACTCCTCCGGGCGATCGTTCGTTTCGATCATCACCGTTCTCTTTTTTTTATTTTCTTTTTCCTACCTTTTTCGACCCTTTATCTTTCACGTCATCATCCAACCTATCTAGGAACGAACGAACCAACCAACCAACCAACGAACGAACGAATGAACGAACAAACCCACGAAGAAACGAACCCTCAGGTTACATAATATATTTTTAATCCTGTTCGTAAAGGAGGAGAAAGAGGAAGAGGAAGAGGAAGAGGTCACATCGGCGGAAAACTTTCTTCGCAATCCAAGTCTTGTTAATTCGATCAACTTTTTAATCCGCGAATCGTTCATGATACAGAAGGGTAGAAGGTTTTCTTTTGCCTAGATAAAAAAAAAAGAGAGAAAAAATAAAAGAATAAAACTCACGCGAACAAAGACATTTTATTTTTTATTTTTTTATGTTTTTTTCCCTCCTCCCCTTTGAGATTATAGAAAAGTGGAGGGGGGAAAAATCATTTCGAAGAGTCGTTCGGAAAATTGGAAAATTTTTCTTTAGCCTTTACTTTCATCGGTTCATTTTCCTTCCTCTTTTTTTTCTATCTTTATTTTTTAAAAGAAAGAGAAGGGGTTGAGGGGGGAGGGGGGAGGTTATAGTAAAAAAAGTGAAGCTTTTCTTGTGTGTCTGCCTACTTTGCCTGTTTGCCGAATATTCGAATAAACGGGGGTGGGGAAGGGGAGTAAGAAAGAAGCAAGAAAGATCAGGTAAGAACAGCAGAACCACCACCACCAGAACCAGAACCAGAACCACCAGCCTCTAGCTGGTTCGCATAGTAGTTGGTCGAATTGCTGCAGGCGTCTTTCCGCTTAGAAGGTTCTCTCGTTATCCGAAAAGTAAACTTCTTCTCTCGATGAGGAGGATGATGAGCGAAGCGATAAGGAAAGTTCGTCTTGGAAGGTGGTGGTTGGTTGGTTGGTTGGTCCTGCTTTCGAGATAAGCTTGATATCGAATGAGCCTTCGAGCTTACGAGACCCTACAGTTCTTCTCTCTCTCTCTCTCTCTCTGTCTCTTTTTTTATCATTTTTTTTCTTCTATTTTTCTATTTCTTTCTGGGTTTTTTTTTCTTCTCTTATCACAGTTTTCTATCGTGTTACTCGTTGATAATAGTTCGACAAACGGGATAGGATAAAAGATATACTTACGATACGTTTATTGTATTGCTTGTATCGAAATTTGTAAAATTTGTAAAATTTGTACGTTTCGTATTAGTATTGTGTAATACAAGATTAAAAAGACGTGTTATTTGAAAATTATATATAATATTATTTATATATTATTATAATATTAATATAATTTTATTATTACTATGCATAATATATGCATAATATATATATATATTATAATACAATAATAATAGTATATTATTATTATATTAAAATTATTTAAAATTAATTAAAATTATTATTATTATTACATTATATATATTAAAAATAAATTGACGATGATTAAAGGATTAATTTTTGACTTAAAAATCAGAATAATAGTAGGACTCGTTTTTGTGCCAAGAGTGTTTGAAAATTATGAAAATCGAATTAAATTAGTCACACAAGTGGGAGAAAGAGAGTAAAAGAGAGTAGGAGTGAATAGTAGTCGTTGTGGTCGTTGAGTGTCAAGATCACACGCGATAGACGTGTCGTGGGCAGTGAGTACCTAAGAGCCGTGAAGAGGGGTTTACATTAGACTAAATCATCTAACCGTGCAATCGTGCTCGTACTTGCAACGCCAACAAGAGAAGGAAAGAGAAAGAGAGAGAGAGAGAGAGAGAGATGAGATGCAGTCAGACAAACGAGGCATATCGTTGTCTCCCTCTTGTTTATCACGAAACATAAAGACACCCATTTCTCTCTGTCTCTCTATCTCTCTCTTTCTCTTTCTTTTTATGATACACTTTCAATCTATCTTTTTCCATTTAACATAAAAAAATGTCTCTCTTTTGAGACATATTTCTAATTTACACATGACTTATAATTAGATTACAGGTGTTCATGCAAATGTATATGTTTTATTAGAAATATATTTTCTGTAGAAATTTATTATAAATGGATTAACTTGTATTAATTACTAAAAACCTAGGGTTGACACGAATATACGAAATTTAGATTTTCATATATTTCATTTATTAGATAGTTATTTATTTCTTAGAAATAAATAACTAACTTCTGATAATTGCATTTTTTTTTTAAAGAATATACATTTTTATACGATAAAGTTAAATTATTAAATTATTCAAAGTTTCTACGATATATATATATATTTAATTATTTTATAATTTATATATAAAGAGTATTGCACGAGATGAGACCGATCGATGAGAAATTTATTAAAATAATAAATCGAATGAAAGAAAAAAGAAAAAAAAAGAAAAAATAGAATAAAATAAGAAATTTTTCTTTCAGTATTATCTTCCATTTCTACATCGTGAAAATTAGTTTTAGCTAAAGCACAAGTAAATATAATAAGTACTTAATCGCGTACATCTTGTTCGAAGATATTTGTTTGAATAAGAAGGAAAAGCAAATGAGAATTCCTTTTGTTGAAAATGAATTTCAGTTAGATATTATTTACTTACTAACTTACCTTATCCTATCTACTACACTACTTCGATTCTACTACTATGAATGATTTAATTTCAATAAACTTCAGTAGCACAGATCTCGTACGAAGAGAATAAGAGAATATCCTTTTCATGGATGATGGGACAATTCATGCTGACAATAAGATCTTATTCCCTTTCGTAAGAGATAAATATTTCTTTTCATTCATCTTGTTTCTTTTTATCTTTCTCTCTCTTTCTCTCTCTCTCTCTATCTATCTCTATTTTCATTTATTTCAATTCTAGAATAATAAAAAATTAAAACTGTAAAGTATAAACATTTTAAAAATCAATTTGACAAGGATTACCTTACAAAAACACCTATGATTATTAATTAAAGATACAAAAATCATATATCCCTCGTAAGGTTCAAGATTAGTTTACAAATTAAAAAACATTGTAAATTGTTATAAAAGATAATTTAAAAATACATATTACATCCCATTCTCTCTATATATACATTATAATATATTTATATTATTTTATTATAATATATTTATTTATTTATTTATATAATATATTATTATTATTTTACTTATTTTTTTTTTAATCACTTGCTCTATCAGTAAACTCACGTGACATAATTTTTTTTTTTAATATAATACATGATGAAACATCAAAATAATAAAATATATTATTGCAAACTACAAGAATTTTAGGATAGAAAAATCTATATAAAAATATTGCATCGATTCTAAAATATTTTCGAGATATGGATGGACTCTATTCAACAAATTGATCGATTATTAATTTCTCTTCTAAATGCTTAGATCGATAGAAAAAAAAAATGGGACATTAGGTTCAATCAAAATGTTGATTCAAGTGATTCAACATTTACCAAATTTCAAATGAAAAACTTCGAATTTAAAGATCGTGCTTAATTGTATTCATAGTTTTTAATTATATTTTTTTCCGTACTAATACTAATAAGTAGGACAGCTGGTGAGAATAAAACGAAACGAGGCGAATTTAATTGGATTTTCTTGAGTGAAATTTTAACTGGCGAAGTTGCAAGGTTATTTTAGATGATGGATACCCCGTTCTACTTGAACAATAATTTCGAGAGTCAGAAGTAACCAATCTCTTTCTATCTTTTCTTATCTTATCTTATCTTATCTATTATTTTCTTGTATGTATGTATGTGTGTGTTCGTATTATTCAATATGCATTGTTCGTTTTGCTTCGTTTAGAATTTGTGCGGTTAGTGTGTAAAAACTTTCATCGAAGATTAACATGAGTGAGAGAGAGAGAGAGAGAGAGAGAGAGAGAGAAATCCTCTCCTCGTTTACTTCATTACAGTTTGAAGCAAACACCTTTTTTGCCTTTTCACTAATTAAAGCTACTTAACTCATTTAGTGTAGGAGTAACGTTAATAAATTATTGTTTCGTACGATTTCTAGGAGAAACCATAACGATAATCTACTTCAAACCCGTTTACATTTCCTGTCTTTTCATTTTTGTTTGGTTTTATTTAAACAATGTTATTCAAAAGTCACGTACTTGTATAAGAATTACCTTGTTCGATTTATTTTAAGAAAGTAACAAAGTCGACACGTTTTAAGACTCTCTAGAGATAGAAACAAGATAGAAATATAAAGCTCAACTTATACGTACTAAACTTCTAAACGTAGTCAAAATCTTTACTCGGAGATTTCAGTGTGCATATAAAGGGTTAGATAATATGGGTAACTGAGAGATAATGCACGAACAACATTATCAAGATATTATAAACGTAAAACTAGAAACGTGTTGATGTTAAAGGTAATGATGGTGGTGGTGTTAGCGATGATTAAAGTGATGATTTGTACGCTTATATTGAAAGGATTTAAAAAAAAAAAAAAAAAAAAAAAAAGAAAAAAGTAGAAAAATAATAAAATTAAGAAAAAAAAAGGTATAGAAGGTTAAAAGGATAAAACCTTAATAAGTAATGCAATGAGATAGATGAAGTCTTAGGTAAAAGAAGATGATCCGGTTGAAGTATCGGAGAAACACGAGAGATAGGTAGGATAAAAAAGTATAAAACCCTTGTCAGAACCTTTAAAAAAAGGTTAAGATTATAATATCGATTTTACCAAAAAAAAAAAAGAAAAAAAAGGAAGTGTTAGTAGAATAGGGGGATGGGGGTGGGGAATGGTAAGGAAGGAAAAGCGAGAGTATATTCATAGGAGTCACTTTACGTTGTAACCATCCCTTGACTTTGCCTGTCGCACGACTACCTAATAAAGTAGGTATGAAGTGGCCGTTATGGCTTCCTTCCGGAAAGTGATCTTCCGCTGGAGACGTCGTTGCCATCGTCGATGTCCCAACACCACCGAGCAACACTCGGTACACCACCTGGAACGACTTAGCCTTTATATTATAGAAGGACTTTAATACGTCTTCCTGAGCAAAGTACACACACACACACACATATACATTTATTTATATATGTATTTAAGCGATAGAACGCACAAGAGGAGGAAGACTCGTTTGGATATACGTATATTAAACCTGACCTAGGTCGTAATTAAACGAGCTAAAAGCGGAAAATACTACTCGACTTTCTTGACAAGCTTACGTTGAAGAAAAACTCTTTTCATCTTCCTTTGGAAAAGATGACACTTTTATCTATCTATCTCTCTATCTCTATCTTCTTCCCTCTCTTTCTCGTTTGTTCGTTCTATCTTTTTACCTACTCTACTTTTTCTTATCCTTTTCAAGAATGTTACGGTTCGAACTCGATCATGAACGTCAAGTACTTTATTATGTTACAATAGAAAAAAAAAAGTTGATCGGGAGAACCCGAACTAACGCGCATTATCTATGCGCCGCCAACATTAAGTTTTTCTTTTCGGTTTTTTTTTTTTTATTATTATTTTTTTTTTTGTGATACGCCTATAAACGAGGTGGTAAGAATAAAAATGTTAAATAAAAATTGTAAACGATAGATGTTTTTTTATTTTCTTTTGCATGATGTACCACGAAGATGAGATCGAATATGTTATAAACTATTCTCTCTGTGTCCCTTATTATTATAATTATTATTATTATTGTTATTATTATTATTATTATATCGTACTTCGCGAACAATTTTCATTTCGAAATTTTTGCATTTTTTCTTTTTTTTTTTACTTTTAGTAAAAATGAAATAAACAATTCAGTTACATTTACTTGCTATATTTCGCGCGATATATTTTGTAATATTATATTCTGAGAATGAGTTTTTTTTTTTTTTTTTTTTATTACTTTGTACTATATATGAAGAAAAAATTTCATATAGAACATTTTTTCATTCGTACGAAATTGTTTACTAGTATTTGTTTCACATGAAAATTCTTGATAACTTGTATATTTCTTTATCTTTCTATATTTTAACTTGAAAAACTTTGCAAATTTGAAATTAATTACGTTTCTTACAGACTATTATTATTATTATTATTATTATTATTATTATTATTATTATTATTATTATATTATATTGATAAAATTATATGAAAAATAGCAAAAAAACTAATTACCATAGTCGACAACTCTAACCCTTTTTTTACCTTAATGCTGAGTAAACACTTTCTTTTTTTCTAAATACTTTATTTTAGTATCATTCATTTTAATTTCAATTTAAAAAAGGTTACGATCGTACATTTAATATTTGCAAATATTTAAATTTAGTGATGCTACTATTTATCTCTCTCTCTCACTCTCTTTATTTTATATTCTCAGTTTATTTTGCGTATAATAAATTTTGTAGAAATATAAATGAAAAATAAAAAAAAAATAAAAAACATAGCAAATAGTTACCATATTAAAGTAACCCCACACACTTTACCTTAATTTTCAAATAAAATTCTTTTCTTTATTATATACTCCTTATTTTAAATTTGAATTTCAATGAATTCTCATTAGTAAAATATATAAACTTATAGACGTTACTATTTATCTCTTTCTATTTCTATTTCTATTTCTCTTTCTCTTTATTTCATACTCTCGTTAAAGTCCATTATTTTTTTGTAGGGAAGACGACTTACTACTCGTAATGGATGGCTCGAAGGTACTAAACCGCTTTCACGATGCTAGCCAACAAGTACCGTTTTGCGGCGTTAAGTCAATTTCGCGACACGGTTTACATAGAAGGAAAAACTTCCTTGAGGTGGTACGCGAAGTCGTTAGTCGAGTTGTGCCTGCGGCTCGTTTCATGTTGAAGAAGAAAAAAAAATATCCAAGCGTTGCATAGTCGTATACTTTTACTACTACTATCTCTGATGTCGACTTATACGATTACTCGTACTACTACTACTACTACTACTAGTGGTACTACTATCTCTGAAGTCGACTTATACGATTACTCATACTACTACTATTACTACTAGGTTTCATTCTAGTCGTCATTCTCGTTATATATTTTCGATTTCACCTTATATAGGGTGTGTAATTTTCTTCGACACTAATTGACCACCTTCCTCTACTGAATAAAGAAATTCCTTTCTCAAACGATCATTTATAACTTGGATCATTGATAAAATAAGTTAGTTTTTCATTGATTCATTTTTTACTTTGAATCATTTTGCTTCGGTTGGATTAAAAGTATCACACCTTTTTCGTTGCATCGTAAATTCTTGTCAATTATCGTGATCCCTTTTGTTTTATTATTTTTTGTTTRTTTGTCCAAATCTTTTAAGCTCGTCAAATCATGACCGAATACATTTTTTTTCATTGACGACGTTCCAGTAAAATCGATCATTTTATTTCTTTTTTGTTTTTATACTTATTTTATTTTCCTTCTTGTTTTTTATTTTTTTTTTTTTTTTATCCATCGCTCTCTGTACTTTCCAATGAATCAAATATTTCAGAGCTTTCGCGTACAGTACTTCTTTTTTTTATTTTTTTTTTATTTTCACATATATGTATGAGTGTATAAAGCTTCGCAATATCTTTTAACGATCCAGCTCGTTAGATTATGTGAACTTTACCTATTTTTTTTTTTATTTTTTTATCTTTTTTGTTTAAATTTCGCGATTTCTTTCAAAGTGACGTTCGTCGATATAAATGCACTAATGAGAAATGTGAAGAGAAGATACGTCATTAATTCTATAGAAGAGAAAGAAAGAGAGAGAAAGACAGAGAGAGAAAGAGAGAGAGAGAGAGAGAGAGAGAAAGAAAGTAACACGAGCAACGAAACGTCAAATGGACAAACCACCGAGCTCTCATTCGTTACGCTCGATTTGGAAATTACTATCGTTTCGCATCGTTACTTTCGATACGGTTCGACGTAGAAAAAAAATGTATTCGTTTGGGTGGTACCACCAAATATATACGCGTACGTGTACACGAATGATATTCCAAATAACCTCTCCCCCCCCAACCCCCTTCCCCACCCCTATAAACGTGAATCCTAGGGATGCGTGCGTACGTGTGACAAAAATCGATACTCAGTCTCGTATTTATTTGCCATACTCAAATTAAGCTATGATAAACAAGAAACAAACATTTATACAATTTGAACAAACGTTGTTTGACGAATTAAAGAAAGAAAAGGGTATGAGATAACGAAGAGTGTTAGAAAATTAGTATCTTGGTATGCGAGAAGTAATCCTGTAAATAGAATCAAATTTGAGAATGTATAAATATGAGTGATCGAACGTACGTGTGTGCATAGAAAAATTGATAAATTGTATAATAATTTATTTTTTTTAATTAAAATATATATATATATATATATACAGTTATATCAAAAAGTTACCCGATAGTTGGCTCTAACGAAAATCACTTAAATTAAATTCGTAATAACTGTATATTGTGATTATAATTTATAAACTAAAAGAGGATTATTATCAAATAGCATAATATACTCTCTTTATACTTAATCTTGCAACAAAGAGAAGATGAAAAATTCAAATACGTTTTAGTTATGATCGAGCTTTTATAACTCATGAACACTGTTCGTATTTTCAACTTTACTTTCATCTACCTTTCTCTCTCTCTCTCTCTCTCTTTTTATATCTTTCTTAGTCTCTCTCTGCAAACTCTCGAAAAGGGTATTTGTGCAGTTGATAGGTCTCCGATAACGGTTGACAGCGTCGAAAAGTCTTCGAAGGATGCAAAACCACTTCACTTAAGCTTCGCGAAATACTCGGGGAGATATATGGCGGTCGTGTGGTTTGAAGATTGTCATACTCTAACTGCACCATGAGATCTTATAAAGACGAGAACTTGAATAACTTTGATAGCAAATCTGAAACAACGCGAGTAGAGAAAATACGAAATTGTATGAACACTTAATATTACTCGTATTCGAATGCAACGTTGTGTCAAAAATTTCAAGACAATCGGTTAAGTACTTTTGAAGATTATCGATTAGGCACAAACGAAATCTACATTTTTATATCTTAATATATATAAATTACGTGTCACGTTGTTCGTCCGTAATGGACTCCTAAACTACTGAATTGATTTGAATAAAATTTTGCATACTGTGTGCAGTTTCATCTAACTTGAAAGATAGGATAGTTTATATCTCAATTTATAATTGCAATTGACTTAAAGACGTGTGTATCGGACTGATTGTGAACCACAGCAACGCGTGGCGGGGCACTCCTATATATATATAATTTGAAAACTATTCTTTCTCTCTCTCTCTCTTACTACTTGCAGTTAGAAAAGAAGGGATTGTAAAAAAATGAACGAGTAAGATAAAGAAGAAAAAAAAGAATAGTAGTAGTAGTAGTAGTAGAAAAGTAAAGGGTCGGTAGGTTAAGCTTTCGGCGAAGCAGAGCCCGCGGGCCTAATGACTCTGGCCACTCAGAGAATACACTAATTACCATGAAAGCGTTCCGTACACGTTTCCGGGAGGCAACCATTGTGCTCATCCATGTTAGCTCTCTCTCACTCTTTCTCTTTCTCTTTTCCTCTTTCTATTTTCCCTTTTACTCTTTCTCCACAAGTTCTCGCTCGCGAGCTTTCTATGCTAGAAACTAGAGATATTAGGACCCAGAAGTCATATGGCATGTCCTCGTACGTAGAACTGGCGTATACCTTGTAAATTGGGGTCTGTTTCTCTCAACTATTCAATTTCACTATTTCTCTTCTAGTTTTCGTCAACGACTTCATGAATCACTCGAATATTAGGTGCTGTCTTCTTGCTCCTTGTTAAATCTTATTATTTGGTTAACAAAGTATAAACAATTCTATTTTGTTTACGCCTATTTGCTTTGGGAAGAATTAATTGATAGGATGAGTGGACTGACTATCTTGTTTTTGGATTATAAATAATATTTTTTGATGTCAGGATTATCAATTATCACCTAAATTTATATGCTAATTTATTTTTACATTCTTATCTTCTTATTAAAAAAAATATTGAGAAAACTTTGACGACTATTGGTCTATACGAATATATATTTAAACTATCTTTGATTTTTTATTGAAAAAAAAAAATGATAAGTAGGTAGAAATACTTGTTAGGATAATTAGAATCTTCCATAATGTTGTAACAAGTTCCTAATACTTTCAACAGATATATACAGGACATCTATACTTAAGTACATACCTATATACTATAGTACATATATATATGTAGATACGTATCCATTCGTAGTAGATTGGCCCGCGGTGATGTACAAATTGCACACCAACTACGTCTCGACTGAAGAAAATGATAGGACAACTGCAAACCGAACATATTCATCGTCATCTTTGTCCTTCTCGTCCTCGTCGTCGTCGTCAACAGCAAAAGCAAAGCAAAAGCAACTGCAACTGCAACTGCAACTGCAGTAGCAACAGCAAAAGTAGCAGTAATGGCCAAGGACACACTCGAGTTTCTCCAAGCAATGAAATACGTTCGTTCGAGCAACCATCCAACGAGAGAGTTGCTGCTTCGTTCCATTATCTTTTTCTTTTTCTTTTCCTTTTATTTTCTTTATTTTTCATCCTTTACTATCTTTTCTTCGTTTCGATGTTGCGTTGCGTTGTGTTGTGTCTAGTGCATCGTTCACGAAGATTTCTCCAGCAAAAATTCTCTCGTGCTGTGCTAGCATGTAACGATGAATGAAGCACGAACCAGTTTCACGACTCGGAAAGAACTGAAAAAGATGAAGACCTTCGGGAACGTTTGTAAAACTCGAACTACAACTTTCCAGTTAGTCTTCGACCCTAATAACTAAGAATTTCAAATAACCCTCTTTTGCCATAATGTTTTTCTCTCTGCCACTCTTCGCATCTATTTTAATAATCTTTTTTCAACATTTTTATTTTTATTTTTAATTTTTTACTTTTATACTCTTTCACAATTTGTATAGTTGCCTTTACTTGTTTTTGTTATTCTTTTCGTAATACAACATTCATAAATCACGAATCCACTAAGCTTTTCATAATATGATATTTCTACAAATTTTTTGGCCAGTTAATTTAACCATTGTTTTAACAAATAATAATAATAAATCTGGTATATTATCATACAATTTGTTCGTGTTCTTTAACATTCCCAACTATTTTTTAATACACTGTACATATTTCCACGTCAACAATTTTTCTCTTTTATTATCTATATATGAAATAAAATAGTCGATAAATAGGAATAGCTGTTACTGTTGTTAGTTACCGTTACTAAGTTAAATAAGAACGATGAGAGAAATATTTTCAAGTTATAAATAATACTTTTCAATGCGATACAACATATAGATTCGTTTATTAATTAATTATACCATCTGGGGCTGTAAATTTTCCATACGTCATTATATATTTCAATGCAAGCACATTTCAATTTTAATTCGTTTAACGTTCAATATTCAACGGATATTGATCAATCGATAGATTTCTTTTTAATTTTGTCGTTTTTCGTACAGTTAATAGCTACATCATCTACAGCAGGGTCAACGGTAATCAATAATTTTTATCTCGACGAAGATTAATGATAATTTATTACGAATGATCGATGTTGTTGGTAAAACTTGTTTTTTAATAATTACTCTTCCCGTCTCTTTCTATCATCATTTACTAACTACATGTTCTTTTAATGTATTTGTATATTTAAAAAAAAAATGAATGAATGATGAAAATTACAAACAAACAAAAAAGACATGGAAAAATCGTATCAGATGAAATAAAAAAGAAAAAGAAAAAGAAAAAAAGTTAAAGTCATTGAAATATCGTTGAGAGAAATGGTACAATTTCGAACGATTTTTATGATCTATCTACCGTTTGATGAATCGGCGACCACGTGGTTGTCAAAGGGCAGTCAAAGGGCAACTTGTTCTATCTTCTATCGCATACTAACGAAACAATGCATATATATCTATCTATGTTTCAACGCGGGAACATTTCCCTTTTAGGGACCCTCGTGCGTCAATATTACGAATAGATATCGGATCCGTTCAAACGATCGTTTCTACTACGATCCAAGGGCAGACAGAGTAGGCAGGCAGATCGAAAACATAAAGGTACGCGAAACGATAGCTGGATAAACTATACTGCACCGATTCTCTTTTGAAGTAACCTATGAAAACTCTCGAATGTTTGAATTTGACCCCAATTTTTGATTCCCCGTTTTTTTTACTTTTCTTCTTTTTTTTTTCAAAAGAACTGTCCGTTCTTTCCACCCTCCTTCCTCTCCTAAAGCTCCCAGATACCCTCTCGTTTTTTTATCCCGTTTTATTTTTAAACGTGTGAAATCGTGTGAAAAGATGGCGGTATAAGGTAATTCGTTGACATAAAGACATGTGTATCGGACTGATTGTGAGTCACATATGATATTGGAATTATGAATTATTATTCGTTTATTTCTATACGGATCGATTTTTCTCTCTCAAAAGTATAATAGGAATTTTCATATCAAGATTGTGTTTGACAACAGAAAAAAAAAAGAAAAAGAAAAAGAAAAAGAAAGAAAGAAAATCAGTCGTGTTGTTATAATAGATAGTGACTTTCGAGACATCGTGTATATCTAAAGGAAAAGAGACAAGAATTAATAAACTGGAAAAAGATAAAAGGGCAAAAGGGGAAATATTGAGGGAGAAAGAGAAAAATAGCACATAGGAAATGTTTGACAGAAATCACAAAAGCTAGTAGTAGCGTGCATTGCACGCGAGCTTTGACACCCTTTTTGACCCGTGACAAACCCGTGAAAGGGAAAAACTCGTCGTCGTCGTCGTCGTCGTCGTCGTCGTCGAATAAAATCCGTGACGTGTTTTCACCAAGAGAGAAAGAAAGAAAGAAAGAAGAATTGAATTTTAAAGGGCGGCTTATAGGGAAGGTAAAAAAAATAAAAAAAATAAAAGAAAAACTCGAAGAAAGAAGGAGGGAAGAGAAACAAAAGAAAAAAAGGAAGAAAAAGCAAGCGTGCCAAGAATTTCTTCCCTTAAATTTCTCAATTTTCACGAGAGTTAAAGTATTTCTGTAATTCTATACACGTAAAACATTGGAGGTTGGTCTTAACAAAAAGTCTATTCGTATAAAAAAAAAAAAATTAAAAAAAAAAATATGATGGTGTGTCGTTTGATTAAATACATTTAATGTTTTATTAATTTTCGTTTGTTATTTTATCGCCCCCCCCCCTAAAAAAAAGCAACAAAAATTTTTGATTCCTCTGACAAAAAAAAAATGATTTCAAGAGGAAAAAAAATCCAAAAATGGTATAAATCATTAACATATTAATCCCAACTTAAACCATTATGGTTAATTTCATTCTTAAAACGTAACACGTTCATAAATTGTTAGATCAATTTGATATTTCAAGTTTACACATAGAACGAATTAACATGAAATTAAATATAAATAAAATAATGCAAAATGTATGGAGTTTGATTCATCAAAATAATACACGCGATACGCGAACCATACGTGGTTGGTATTGGTGGTGGTGATGGTGGTGGTGGTGACTATACGTTTTCGGTTGCGTTGACTACACGTTCTTTGCGAGAAGTTTGTTCGATGCCAAAAAGGGGGTGACTAGAAAGGGAGACAAGGAAGAGGAGGAGGAGGAGGAGGAGGAGGAGGAGGAAAAAGTAAAGGGATGATCGTTAAGCACGGAGAGAAAGCTAGGACCCAATGTTCAACGAGACGAGCATAACTGCAATCCACCGCAAACGAAAGCTGCACTAACCGGAGTCGCCGCATTTCTGACCGGTGAACCGAACTTGTTGGCTACCAACCGGCAAGATATGTTCACTATCTATTTATTTCTCTCTCTCTCTCTCTCTCTCTTTTTCTATGACAACATTTCTTTGGCTAGCGACGACGCCGACGTCGTCATATCCTCTCTCTCATCGTACCCAAACTTTCCCCATTTCGCAGTGAATCGATGCACGAAATTCGACGCATACGCTTTAACTCTACTTTCTTTTCCCCTTTACCACCCCACTATCCCCTTTCTTTCACTATTCTCATTTTACTTTTTTATTTTTTTTTATTCCATATATATTTGTATCGTCATCCCTCGGCAGTAGAATCAGAAATCTTTGCCGGGTTTTACGAGTGTTTTTCTTTTTAAGACGAGCAATACGTTTTTTTTCTCTCTTTTTTTCTCCCCACCTCTTCACCCATCCACTACCCCCATCCTCCTCCCTTTTACTCTTGGAACTCGTTCGTCGTTATATCCGATTTTATGGCTACTTATTTTTTTTTTTTTTCCTATCTTTTTCTTCTACCATTTCTTTTGGAAATAATCATGGAAAATCTTGTTCGATTTTATTCGAAGAAAAGTTTTGATTTTTATTTGAAATATTATTGCTTTTCTATTATCTTTTGTTGTAGTTTTTTTTTTTTTTGGTTTTTTTTTTCTTCATTCATTCTTCTTTAGTTATTATCTTTCAGTTTCATTTTACTTGAAGTTCCATTTGTGTTATATTATATTGTCAGAAGGGGGTACGGAACGCGAGATGGAATTAAGCGTAACCGTGCGAACGAGGCCATTTCGAGAATACTACTGTACGGAATTGGAACGTTTAGTCCGGCATTATCGTACTCTAGATAGAGGAAGATTAGCCGAGATATCCATAGTTCGAACCGGATGCTACTACGATGCCAGATCTGCCATATCTCAAAGTGAAAGACGAAGCTGGGATAGAATGTTAAAGCGATAGACTTTAGGTTAATCCCCTATGTACATACATACATATGTATATATATATATACGTATGTAACATGTACATAAATGTTTTATGAAAGATAAAATTATAAATGTATAAATTTATTTCAGAATTATTCATTCATATTCCAGTTTTCTATTTGTTATCATGTAAACTTAGGTTTATACTAGGATGTTCCGGCCACGCGTTGCTGTGGCTTTGTTAGAAAATGTTTATAATATCATTCTAAACTATTTAGTAAATTATATTACAACACACAAAATAATATCACAATAATAATACAAGAAAAAATATAAAAAGCAAGCTTAGTTATGTCATATGTAAATCTAAAAAAAAATGAGAAAAAAATTGAATTATAATACAGAGCCATTCATTGACAAATTACAGAAACTTAGATAACTTTTAAATAATAAATCTTTAAATTAGCGATACAAAAATACAAAATACAACACGATAAAAATTATTCTATATTCTAAATTGAAAATAAATCATACAAAATAACGACAATTTCATTAAGATCAATTCAATAATTTCAAAATTCATTGAAAACCAACAATGTGACATTAAATTTTTCTACATAAATATATAAACGTTACGTGAATATACATCTCTCTTATTCTTACTAAAACTTATTTGAGTTTTCGTTATCTCAGAAAAGAGAGAGAGAGAACATTTCTAGTACGATTAAAGCACTCTCAGTAAATACAAAGTCCGCATTCGCAAAGAGAGAGAGAGAGAGAGAGGAGGGGGGGTTGATACTCAGGTATTTCCAAGATTTCAACGTGAAACGTCTCTCGCAATAGAGTTTCACGAAAAACAGCGGTTTCGCGACTTACTCTCTTTCTCTAATACATATACATATATATATAAACTTAGACTCACATAGAGATACTAACACGTATACAAACACGTAGATATCTCAGTCGGTGGTTAAAATTTGTGCCTTCGCTGAGGCACGTAACGCGTTTCACCGACTCAGCAGTCATCGTAAACGAGCCACTTTTTCCTCTCGGATCGTTTACGACAGCGAGCGCCAGAAATTAGACGAGTTTCATGAACCGAATAACTTTTTTTTTCACCCTCCTATTCCCTCCCCTCTATCTTTCATTCTTTTTTTTTTTTTTGGTTACGACGAAGGATGAAGAATTCCGGGGGCGTGCGCTCTTTGCTTTCACGAAACCAACCCAACGGTTGTTATCCAAAAGAATTCGGTCAACTAATTTTTTTTTTTGCCATTCCCTTTTCATAATCCCTTTCATAATCCCTTAGCGATGCTAATAAGTGAAAAAATTGCGAAGATAACGAAAAATCGACGTACGTTTTCAATGAATGGTGGGGTTAACCAAATATCGTAGTTGGATGTAGTTTTACAAATTTGCATGATGTTACTTTACTTATTACATCAATTCGATTAGATTAATGTTACTTTTTTGTTTTTCTCACTCCTACATCTCCCCCCTACCCCACCCTACATAGAACTTCTTTTTTTTTGACTTCGTTACGTGAAAATATTTTTTACATTTTCAATATTCGGTAATAAAAGAGAGTTTTCCATTCGTCTTCTTTTTTTTTTTTTATCCTTTTTCCTTTTTTTTCTTTTTTTTTTTTTGTAATTTAATTCGCGAACGTTCCGAAAGTTTTCAATTAATTATTGGAATACGTAATTTATCGTTGCTTTAATTTTGATAATTCTGAAAATATTTGAATTATACGAAACGTTCGTTTTGGCTCGACACGATTCACAACGAACTATTTCAAACATTTGTATGAAATTCTTTTTCGCTAATCCTTTTCCTACAGTTCTCGAATTATTTTTTCGAATGAAAAATTTTGAAATTTTTTTCTCCATTTACGATTTAACATTATATTTCGTTAAATCATATTTAATCCTTACCTATTTTTCATTTATTCCATTCAAATTTTCTATTAATATTTTCACGAAGAAAAGAGAGAGAGAGAGAAAATTACCAAAGAATCATTAAAAAAACAATAAACCGATATAATTAATTTTACCTTAATCATATCCTTTTTTTATACGTGCTTAATAAATTACTAACGTTGGATAAACAATTTAAAAGTTAAAAAAAAAAAGTATCTTTATAAAAACCAATTATTTAAACTTTTAAATCATTTTAATCGTTTTCTATTTTTAATCATTATAATAATAAACATAAATATATTAATATATGTGCATAGAAAAAAATGAAAGAAAATTTTGGGATGAAGGAACAAAAAAAAGAAAAATAGAAAAAATAACAATACGATATAAACGACGAATATGAGCTCTGGATCTCGTCATACAAATACACATGCATACATTTGCACACTCAGATCTGAATATTACATAGAAATATATATATATATATTCTTGTATATAGAAACTAAAACCAAGCCAAGCCCAGCCAAGCCAAGCCAAGCCAACCTGTATAAAGCCATCTTAAACTTGCTCGTAACTGCGCTTCCACTTCTACATAAGCGCTCACGCATAGGTAAATAGTGCATAGAACGAAAACGTCCTTATTAACGAGAACCTCTCTCTCTCTCTCTCTTTCTCTCTCTTTCTCTCTCAGACTGTACTACGAAGTCACGGAAATGCAATGGACGATTGCGTTGTGTAGAATCATGAGAGAGAATGATCCTCTTTCCTCTCGCTATAACTGTATAACGTCTCTCTTTATACACGAAACGGGAATGCAGAATAGAACTAGACTGTTCGTAATCGTAATGGTGGTTGTGATGTTGCTGGTAGTGGTGGTGGTGGTGGTGGTGGTAAGATTGGGATGGCACACCACCGGTTACACGCGATTCGCATTCGAAGTTAAAATTTTGGACTACCACCACTGGTTGGGGTTCCATAGGGGAAACTCTGCTAGAGAATACCCTAGAATATTACTAAACGTTTCGTGGCTATGCGACTGGCTTTCTGTGTGCGGTTTGGGAGGCATGTATTGTTCCTTCAGCTGAAAGGGGGGAGGGATGGTTAGAAGATGAGGATATTTTCGTCTAGGGCATACGTTATATTCCCATAAAGAGAGAGAGAGAGAGTGAATTAGAGGAGAACGGTAAATTAAAGCATCTTTATTAAGTTACGAAGTGGTTGATGGGTGAGGGGGTAGGATTTGTCGAAATAGGAAGAAGAGATGCTGTTGGTTACGTTTTAACATTTTATCACGAACGTCAACAGGATAATTGAATTCTCTAATCTAATTAAAGTTATTTCTTTCCTTTTTCATTTTTTTTTTTTTGATTACTTTTTTCAAAGGATAACTCGATGATATTTGGATAAGTATCTATGGTTATCTTATGGGTTTACATACACCGTTTGTTAGATTTGCAATTTTTTATCTCATATTATTTCTATCTCCCTTCTTTTTATCTCTTATTTTTTTATTTATTTTTTTCTTCAAGAAGAGAAAAAAAAAGTAAGTGCACATTTGATAAAAGTAATGAATTCTTATCGAAAGGACGTTTCCCTTATATACCATCACGTCCGATGTGAGTGTATTACACACATACACAAATATACGTACATATATATATATATATATATATATATATATATATATATATA
>NW_015149087.1:246100-253600 GCF_001465965.1 Polistes dominula
TATATATATATACAGAAACGGTTTTGAAATCGGTTGATCTAGTTTTGATCCTGCTCGATGTTGACGGGACTTTAAGTGAGCATCGATGAAAATGAATTACATCGGCGATTCTACTTTTCTCCTTAGGGAATTTAGGGTCGTTCAAGAAGGATATACTATACTCCTGACTCGCCCATCCAACTCGAAAAATACTCTTACTTTAGCCTTCACTCTATACTTATCCTTTTTTCTCTCTCTCTCTCTCTCTCTCTATTTTATACACATAAACAAATATAAATACAAACGTGTGCACACACATACACACACATATATATAAACACAGAGGAAAGCGCGTACATTCGTCGTCACAGGGGAGATATTACGAACGGAGGATGATCTCGTTCAAGAAACTTGAACACTACGCTTTTCGGAAAGATGAAATTGCTCTCTACCTATCTCTCTCTCTCTCTCTCTCTCACTCTCACTCTTACTAACTCTGTTCCACTTCGATCGTTCGTGTGGTAAAAGAATTAGAAAGAGGTTGAAGATAAAATAATATTACTCAGTCTTTCTCTCTCATTTATTCTATCTCTTAAATTGATTTTCCAAAATGACCGACTTTATAAAGATTAAATCAAAATAAATGGAATTCCGCGTAAGAGAAAGAGAGTGAGAGGCACGTTTATAGAGAAAAAGAAGGTAACATTAAAAGTAATGAGAAATCACGTTCACGTAGGATATATAATCTTTCGATTAGCAAGTCTAAGACAAAAAGAAAAGGAAAACGAAGTAGTAGTAGTAGTAGTAGAAGAAAATAAAATCAAATAAAGAATGGAATGGTTTGAATCGTTGGATTCACACGGGGCAATGGAAGAAGAGGAGAGCACTCATGCATGGCGTGTGAGAAGAATCGAAATTAAGGGCGTTGAAACGCGTATGGTTACTTACTACTTACTTGATATGACTGTGTGTGTGTGTGTGTGTGTATATATGTAAGAAAGGGCAACCACCTGTACGTTGGACGTCTACCTAACCAAGAAAAGGAGATCGTCAGGCGCGAAAGGAAACGACTTGTGGTGAGACGACGAGTCTTGCATCCGGCCTCCTCCTCCTCCTTCTCCTCCTCCTTATCCTCATCCTCCTTTATCTTCTTCTTCTTCTTCGTGTTGATACTTGCAACACATCAGATCAACTTGGTTTTTTTTCTTCTTTTTATCTATACATGTATGCAGTGACTCATGATAGTAGTTTTGAACACTTATAATCAAATATATTATACAATATTTAACGACATATTATTAACATTGGATGCAGGTATTATTTTTTTAATTATATAGATAAAATTTAAAGTAAATCGAAAAATATATACATCATTTTTATAATCAATATATCAATATATTCATTTTTACAAAAGATAATAAAACGAAACGACTTTCCGAACCACCTAATAGAATGCTCCATGCACGCGTTGTTGTGGCTCTGTTATAAAATCTTGATTTAATCTAATTTTAAACTATTTAGTAAATTATAACAACACACAAAATAATACAAAATAAAATACAAAATATGTATTTTCATATCACCAAGTGTTAAAGTGTAGAAAAGTTACTAAAGAGTATGCATAATCGTTTACAAAATGGTCCTACTAAATATTAAAATACTTCAAAGTTATCTTTTCCAATATTTTTTGTGGCAGCAGCAAATCTTTACGTATGTAAGAAATAAAAAATCATAACTATATAATAAAATATTTTATGACAAGTATTCAAATACTATCGCGAGTCACTGTATATATTACTTCTCTCTTTCACATACGTACTTTTACGTATTCACCATAAATTCACGTACCCATCATCCTAAGTACATACCAACGTTGAAAAACACTGTCCACAGGCACATGGATATTTCTCTTTCTCTATCTGTTTATCTATCTATCTATCTCTTTAACTAACTATCTATTTATTTCTTTTGAATGAGTAAAATAAAAAAATGATAAACAGAAAGAAATCTAACGAGTGAGTACTCAAACTCGTCCGAGTATACTTCGTACATTCTTTCACCTAAGGCAACAGAAGGCTTACTTGCAACGATTCCATTTCATTTGATTTTTCCTTTTTATTTCTTCTCGATATCTCTCTTTCTTTCTCTCTTCTTTTACCTCCCCCTTTACCAACCCAGTTGGTCTCCTTCTCTTCTTATTCTTCTTATTTTTCTTACTCTTATTTCAACCTAGAAGATTTGCATACTCGTTCGGGATTTATCATCGTGTGATAAAATTCCGATTTCGTATCGAAACGACTAGTAATATTCCATGAAAGCACGATCGAGAATCTTAACGCTCGGCTAAATTTATCACGACTTATTTAAAGCGAAACTTTGTTAAAAAAATTTGAAGAATTATTATTAAAGATAAAACGAATAAATATTAATTGTAGAATTTCTTATAAATCATTTTTATACTTCTTTCCTCAATCTTTGAACTAGGTATGTACTCATTTTTTTTTAAATATCAATCAATTAATAAACATTTAGATAGATTAATCTATCTTTCGAATAATTATTTCAATAAACACACACACACACACACACATACATTCTCGATAAAACCTAAATTCTGTTAATTTTATCAAAAAATTATTTTTATAGAGAAAAATATATATATATATAGATAATTACATTTGGATAGTCAATTAGAATCATCATAACAATTTGAAAAGTTAGTTAATGAGACTTCTAAGGTAATTTAAAAAAAAAAAAAAAAGATATAATAAAAACGAAAGTCTGTAAAAGTAGAATGAAATTATAGAGACGATAACTATTAAGGTGGTAAGCAGAAAAACGTTGTTCTAAAAGTGTTCTCTCTTTCTCTTTCTCTCTCTCTCTCTCTCTCTCTCTCTCTCTCTTTCTCTTACATACACTTTTCTACATGACCGTTATGATAATTTACAATTAAGTTAAAGACAGACCATGGGTCCTTCCACAAGGGAAATGAGATGCACTTCTCATTAACAGTTCGACCATCGTTTCCTTCTTCTACCTTCTAATACTCTTCCCTTCTTCCTCCTCTCCATTCACCTCTTTTCTCTCTATCTCTATTTCTCTTTTCGTCTAATTCGTTGGAGCTTTCAAGCTCATTAATAATAAGCTAGGGGTCTACCCTTTTGCTATATAAGAGAAAGAGAGAGAGAGAGAGAGAGAGAGAGTAATAAGTATGTATATCGTACAATATTCACTTGATATTAAACTGTTGTCATAATACTCTATGGTAGAGACTTCATTAAACTTGTTTCCAACGGAACGAGTTTTGCTCTATCGGTTTAAACCTAATTTATTTGCAGGTTGTCCAAAAAGCTTGAGACCAAATTTATATCTAAGTAAGTATTACCATGAAGTTTTAAACGAGATGAAAAATAAAATAAAATATATTCATATAAACTTGTGTCAGAAAATATATTCTATTGACAAGATAATATATACTTGTTAAGATATTTATGATTTATTTTGACAATCGTATAAGAAATGTTGCAATATTCTTCCCTATGTAAGAATGGAGGTTTCCATTGGTCAAAATTATTACAGGGATAATGTAAAACTCGTTTATAAACTTTGCTTACCATCCTTCCTGGAGTAACACGCTTACCACACCCGGGTCCTTTGGACCCAGACAAGAAAAATCGTAATAAAAAATTAACTATTGCATAGATTTACTTCAACATTTTTTTGAGACTTTTTTAATACTTACTTAAAAAGACTATATAGATTTTATAGCTTTAAATTAAATTTAAATATGTTGAAAAAATTACCAAAGTTGAACAATTGAGAAAAATGACTCAAGTTGCAAAAAAAGGTCGTCTAGGTCCTTAGAACCAAGTGTTCAGTTGTTTTATAGGAAATAACAGTAAATGCATATTGAATATGTTCATAAAGTTAATCTTTTGCTTCTATCATGACCCCCATAAAGTCCAGTGACGTTAAGTCGAATGATTTAAGAAACCTAATCTAATCATTAAGAAGAATTATTCTCAACGTGAATTAAAAATCAGAAAGGGGAAGTCTTTTTTTTTGCTTTAAATAACGATTAACATTTAGTAGAAATGTGTTCATTAGAAAAAAAAAAATAGAAGAAGAAAGAATAGAAAGATGAAGGATTCGATAAGAAACGTTTTACTTGAATGCGACATTAATCGAATGGGAGAATCGTGATTCATCTTTTTATTCTTTCTCTTTCTCTCATTCTCCTTTTTTTTCTACTACCACTATCCCTTTTCTCTTCCATTTTCACCTACAACCCGTCACACAACCCTACTTCGTCACCTTCTTTACATATTCTCGCATCTCGTGAAAGAACTGGAAAACGAAACGAAAGGAAATCGATAAGGGAAGAAGACTTCTTCTTCTTCTTCTTCTTCTTCTTCTTCAAGAAATCGAAGCATTCTTCCTTTAGCTGTCTCTTCAATATATATATATATATATAGAATCGATATAAAATTCGAGAGTGGAAGTAAACGTCGATAGAAGTATTATAGAAACGACGAGTCGTCGTCGTTCTCTTCGTCGTCTTCTTTTAAACGTCTGTCTATGTATATGTGTGTACGTGTTAGTTTGTAATCTAAGCTTTTCGAAATCACGTCTCGTTTCTCTCATTTTATATCTTTCTATCTTTCTCATTTATACTTTAAATAAGTACTTATCATCATCTATAATCTATATTTATAAAAATGTAGATTTCGTTTGTGCCTAATCACAAATCTACAAAAGTACTTTCCTCTTATTGTTTTCAAATTTTCATCACAACGTTGCATTCGTATACAGCTAGATTTCTATTACATTAATTTATTTTTAAAATAATTAATTAATTAATTATTAAAAAATAATTCTATGATACAAGTAAATCCAGTGCCATCTGTTGGTCATAGATTTCTGTAAATGTGCGAGAACATTTGAACATAATCTAACTTTTATCTATACGACAACGTCATATTTTAGCTCAGTATGGTATTTCAACTTTTAATTTCATTTAATTGAATATTTTTAATATTTAATTTTGTGTTACATTGTGTTGAAATTGAATTTAATTATTTAGTGTCATCTTCTGCAGGAAAACTGCTGTTTATATGCTCTTTTCATCTAAAGAAAGATTGAGGTTTCCTAAGCAGGGTTTTTTATTACTTAAATAAGTCTGGGGAGGTGTAACATTTTAAAAACTTAGACTTTTTCTTTTTTTTTTCTTCTTTTCTATTTAATCAGACTGAGCCACAGCAGTGTGTGACGAGGCACAGCTAGTATTCTTATTGTTTTTTTTATTTTACAAACATCTCACACGTGAATCTGGTATATTAGGTTTACAAGGTAATGCAAATAGTGCATTCTTTCAAGTAAAATTTATTTTGTCTTTTACCATAGTCAAAATTAGAAATGATTTGGAAAGAAGGTATCTATCGAAATAAAAGAAAATGAACACAGACGAGGAAAGGTATTGAGAAAGCAAAGAAGTCGTCTTATCACTTATTTTCTTCTTTCATTTCCTTACACTTTTTGTTACTTTTATATTCACCACGCTTCGTTCTTACTCTCTCACTTTCTCTCTCTCTCTTAGTTTCCCATTCCATCTATGTCTATCTCTATTTCTCTCATAGTATAGCTTCTCACAAAAGCTTGAGAAGGTACAGTGCGGATTGAATTAGATGCCAGCGTAATGCTCGAAATTGCATTTTCGAACAGAGAAGGGCAGGCAGGCAGGCAGGCAGGCAGGCAAGAGGGAGATGGAAAGGAGATTCTACTAGGAGAAGGAAAACGGGGTAAGAGGGTGGGAGTAAGGCGTGGGAGGATGGTGGTGGGGGTTGAAGAAAGGGAATTGTTAGAAAGGGTGACTACCAAGAGTGAAAAGGCACGAGATAGAGAAGATAGGGGAATAAAAGGGAGGGAAAGTGAACGAGTGGGATGAGATAGGGTGGGTTGGGGTGAAGGGGGAAAGGGAATAGGAGAGGATGACGAGAAATGCATTTATTATACAGTAGAAGTTACCAGTACTCTAGCTAGGACAATGGAAAATACACAAAATAATGGGCCGAGAGCTCGAGTAACGATAATTGTGCTGGCGTAGTGTGCAACTCCCCTTTTGGGTCAGGCTACGGGATTGGACCAAATTCCGGAGAATGCGTGCTGGTTCCTAGAAATTATTACTTTGAAGACGATACGAGAGAAAGTGAATAAGAGAAGGAAAGAGAAAGAGAAAGAAAAAGAGAAAGAAATTGAAAGACGTTAAGTTTCAAAAAAGGTACTTTCTGTTTATGTAAATTATTAAAATATATACTTTTAAATAAATATAAAAATTTTAAAAGAAATAAATAAATGTAATTCGTGAAAAGATGTAGTTGTTTTTTTTTTTTTTTATAGGATACACGTTATGAAATTTTGGGGTTTTCCCATTCATTCCCCTTCGATAATATCGTTACTTTTATACCACGTTCGTTTTTTTTTCTCCCCAAGTTGTATCAATCTAAAACGAAAAGAAAAAGAAAGAAAGAAAAGAAAAAGAATAGAAGAAAAAAAGAACAAAGTATTTTTTTTGGAGAAATAACTTTATTCCCGGGCGTATTAATAGTGGCAGCAACAGTAGCGGCAGCATTCGTTCCATTAAATATTTGACAGAAAACGCGTTCGGCGCCAAAGCGTAAAATTAACTATAAAACCCCCTTCTTCTCCCGATGCGGGTGCGAACGGGTTAAACGAAGATAGAAAAAGAGAAGGGTGCGAGTGCATATACAAAAGAGAAATGAGAAAGGGTGGTTTAACTATGACTTAGACAGAACGAAATAGTATGCCCATATTTTATATCGACGTCTGACTGAAAAATTTGTTTTTATTTATTTATTATTTCTTTTTTGTTTTATTTTTTCTTCTTTTTCTTTTTTTCTTGTTCATTCTTCTTTGTCTCTCTTATTTATCCAACGAACCGCACCAGTACGATGCTTTTGAACTAAAATTTCTCGTTTTTCTTTCTCTCTCTTATTTTTTTTTTTTTTTATTTATTTTTTTTTTTTCAAAGTGGGTGATGGGGGTTGTGGGTGGAGTCGTCTTTTTTTGTTTTGTCGTTGTTTTTATTCTTTCGGTAGAAAAGAGCCGTAATCGACTAGCGGGAGAGAAACGCGTTTTCACGTCACATACTGACTTTTCAGCAGGGGTTACGTACCGTACTATACCGTACTGTACCGTACCGTACCGTACAGTACCGTATATAAACTGAAATGCTTTTACGTTTATTTATAGTATATGTCCGACACGTTTGCCACTATTATTAATGCATTTTCGTAGTACGCGGGTCCATCCAATCGGGTGCAGAGCAAAGCTAACGGCTTGACAGTTTCATAAATCGAAATGCCCACCAAAATCGGACGGCCGCCAAAAAAAGTCGCGCAAGGATATTGAATAATACGTCGTGGCACGAATTTTGTTTGAGTGTGTTGTTGTTTCGGTAGGGTGTTGCATGCACGTCATGGACCATACTCATTTCTCTCTTAA
>NW_015149087.1:258600-266549 GCF_001465965.1 Polistes dominula
TCGTTAAATTATTTATTCTCAACTCCTCGTTATTAGCAAAGAGAAGAGAAGAGTACGACCACGTAGGACGGTTAGAAATTTTTCAAGTGTCTTTTCTTTGTTTCTAAACGAGCTTTAAAACATTAAAAAAGAAAAAACAAAACGAACATGGAGCTTATTCATATTGAAGACAACTATATATACCAACCTTCGTATTATTATCAGAAATTAGACAAATTCGTAAGACGTGTATTTGAATGTACATTGTAAAACGAAAAATTTGGTATGTGTAACGCTACAATTCTCTAAAAAAATATAATCTACCGTGTAAATTGAATCTCGTGTGACAAATGGATGATAAATATTTTATTTTTTATATTCTTCTATGTATCTCTCTCTCTCTCTCTCTCTCTCTCTCTCTCTCTGTTTTACTCTGATATTTCTTTTTTATGTTAAAACAAATAAAAAATAAAATTGTATTCAATTGTTTCAGAAATACGGAAATATATCTTCGACGTTTCACGAACTATAACGATTCCTTTGTTATAGAATATCTTTCTATGACCACCAATTTATCTTACTATCTAACTATCTATCTATCTAGCTATGMTAGGCTAGCTAGCTAGCTAGCTAGTTATCTGTATGCATATCTCCGAGCTTTGTGATAGAAGCGTCGAAAAGGGGGGGTGGTGGTAGGTGGTGGGTGGTGGTTGGGTGGGGTTAAAGTTAATAATGCTTCATTGTTTTCACGCATGCTTCCCATGTACGAACCGGATCGAACTGAAACACGTATGACGAGGCTTTGTTTAACAACGAGAGAGAGAGACTGACAGAGAGAGAGAGAGAGAGAAAGAGCTTTAACTTTATCGTTGGGAGTTTAATAAATCTCTTTACTCGAATCACATATCTCTTTTTCTTTGTTATAGAAAAAAAAACTCACAAATACCAGCAAATAAGCACGGTTAAAAAAAAACAAAGAAAGTATATCCCCATAGAAAAAGATAGAGAGAGAGAGAGAGAGAGAATGATGATTCATTCGTATTTTATTACTAAAACCAGTGATAAAAGTTACTCGTTACGTACGAATTGTTAACAAAGTAACTGTGAACTATGTATGAATATTAGATTACATTTTGACCCTGACTTATTTGTTCTAATTGACTAACGATTGATAACACACAAATATATATGTATTTGATTTTTAGAAATATATTTTTTTTAATTTAATATAATTGTACAACTATAAAAAGACAAAGTGTAATGAAGTTGAAGAAACAATGTGTTAGTTTGTATTTATGAATTTATTTCAATTAAAATAACAAATGTCATTCGTACTTCATTTTCTAGGTAACATTGAATTTATTTCAATATTTCTATTACATAAACAAGAAAGAGAGAAATAATATGGAATGAACGTAATCAAAATATGATTTTAACATTATGGATTATTTAAAATATGAAGAAAAATATATATATATATGTAAAGAAAAATTAATCGAGAATAGATAGATGATAAACGTAAAGAAAATATTTTCATATGTTTTTTTTTTTTTTTTAAGAGAGAGAGATGATAAATGGGTATAGGTAGTAGTATCTTTATTCTATATTTTCTCATCTAACGTACCGATCAAAAATTAGGAGTTCAGTTACCCAGGTATAATACACACACCTATAGCCCATGGTTATTACTGCGGGGAGTTTTCGTATGCGTCAGAATTTCGAAGTTACCCTTTCGCAAATGTTCTTCATGAAATTCCGTGCTCTCAACTGTAAGGTATGGTTTTATCCCTTGGGTAATTCGAATCGCACCTCGTTGAGAAAGCAAGGAAGATTTGTTTTTCCAACCAAGAGCAACAACCACCACTACCACCACCACCACCATCACCACCAACGTATTTGTGTGGGTGTGCGTAAACGTGTGATGAAAATCATTATTATTAAACGTACTGCTCGTTTTTTCTTTCCCTGATCTTTCTACAAATGAAATATTTTTCAAGTGTGATTCCAATCAAATAAGAAAACTATGAACATTTATTAATATTTAAATATTATACTATGCTATTAAATATATAACCATTTTATAATATAATATACTATAATATTATTAAAAGATTATATTGTATAAGTCACTACTTTTGGTAAAGTTACTCCGAATGTAAGGTTTTTTCCGAAAAGTAGTGAGGTTTTTTTATATATATAACGTTATCTATTGCTAGGTAATATATTAACGACAATAGAAGATATCGTTTAATTCTATTTAACGGTTTGATGAAATAGCATTGCTAAAAAAAAATTCGTTTCGTCTAGTCTCGTCTCGTCTCGTCTCGTCTCGTCTCGTTTCGTTTCGTCTCGTTTCCTTTCCTTTCTTTTCTTTTTCTTTTTGAATGTAATATCGGCATGAATCGAAGGTAAAATAAATAACAAACGGGAATGGCTCTTATAACCGTGTCGTTTCAATGGAAGACACGATATAATGGATATGCAAATAACGAAGACTTCATTGTCATATCGAGTTTGTAGCATTACTATTATATTCTTTGACGACGATGACTATGACGACGACGACAACTATGACGACGACAATGTCGACTCATTTTGCAATCGTTGGGATTGTAAATACCAAAAAAAAAGAACTAGTAAAAAAAAAAAACAATACAATAAGGAAACCAAGAACACAGAAAAGAGGAAATGACTAATATCAAAACTCAATAAACGTTGAATTCCCTGAAGCAAGAAATATTCCAAGAAGGAGTCAACGATTGGTGAAATGGATGCTGGGACAGGAGGAAGGGGGAGGGAACAGGGGAAATGGTATTAACGAGAAATACTAAAATACTATTGTTGATATACTTAATTATAACTGTGAATACTAACCGAGTCACTTTACATTGTCATTGTTTCACCACGAATCTTCCGTTACCACCCACTAAACACACACACACACATTATTGTGAAAATCTAAAATAATCTAAGATACGGAAATAAACTGCAATTGTCCAAGCGAATGATTTCTTCTATTATCATTAAAAATGAAATTGTAACCAAAAATTTTGTAGATAAATATTAATGCATTTTCTTGCATTTATTTATGAGTGCAACATTTATTTCATCTTTTATCAAACAATATTTATACGAGAATAATCAATTTTACTGTGTTGAAATTCGTATAATATTTTTTCTTCTTGATTTTTTTTTTCCAGCATTTACTAAGTTATATGCCATATTTCATTCTATATTATTATTATTTTTTTTTTTTTTGGTGTTTCTTCGTTATAACACGTGATAATATTTTGTAGTTTTTATCCTAGTACACGAGAGTTATCTCACAAGATAATATAGTAAATACTTATAAGTTACGTTAGTGTTACACGAAAGTTGAAGTGTATTATCGTTATTTTCTTCTGTATGTTTCAGCAGGCGAGGGTGCCCAATATTTTCGGTTCAAACCGAGGGATAGTTCCGTGTTAGAGGGTGGCGAGGTGATAATCCAGTGCGAGGTCGAAAACAGGGTCGGCATTGTTCAGTGGGTCAAAGATGGCTTTGCTTACGTCATACAAGCGAGTAAGTATTGCTCATGATAAATAAAAAAGCTCGTTAAATAGTTACAATATATTGTTGTTGTTGTTGCTGTTTCTAATGTGTTACTTCAGTTTTTATTCATGTAGTAGTACTACACACACATTAACTTATTTTTTCTTTTTTTTTTTTACATACACTTTCCTATTTTGCATCACGAATTTTTGAAATATTATATTTGTTCTTTTTATTCTGAGAACAAAGTTTTATTTCTTTTTATTATTATTATCATCATCGTGCTTCACACGAAAACTCAACTTCATCCTCATCAAAATTTGTATTCCCGTGAGATCGTAGACGTGAGTATTTTTTCGTGACAACAAAATTTCGATAACATATTTCTATTTGTTTATTTTTAATAATTTATAGAGTGACACGAAGACTCGATGTACGAAAGGATGCAAAACTAAATAATGTTGTTTAAACAAAAAAATTGGATAATTTTAATAAGCCTCCACTTTTAAATGTCCAATTTTAAATGACATTCTTGGTAATGCATCCCTTAAATTAATACTCGTATCTCGATCTAATAATTTCACTGCAAAATTTAAATTATTATTAAATTTGTAACAATATTATTATAATCAACTTTTTTTTTTTTCATGATATATGTTTACGATTGTCCGGATAACTTTATTTGACAATACTTATTCCAACATAGATATATAAAGTTTTTAATTTAACCTTTTTTCTCTCGTGTTATACTCTCAAAACTCTTGAAGTTACTTCAAACAGGAATTTGCAATTTTTTAATTCAAACGACCGGAGAACGGAGAGAAGGGAGAAAAGTTTCTTTAGAGAAACGACAGAGGTGTTTGGGTGGGAAATGTTAGAGGGTGGAAGCGTGGAAGGGTATAGAAGGGCGTGAGAGGGGGGGGGAGGGGAGTAGAACCTAGCAGCGTAAATTTAATCGTTGCCGCTAGCACCAGAGCATATTTCGTTCTCCTTTTCCTTTTCATGTAAAACCGTTGGCAACTCATCGTTGGTTGACTTCTTTGTTACGACACGACGCGCAATCAGTTTGTTGGGTTCGTGTGAAAAGTAGAGATTTTATCTCGCCCATCTCCCTCCACCCTTCCCTATTCCCTCATTCTCCCTTTACTTCTCTAATAACATTAAATGAATATCGCTCTCTCTCTTTCTCTCTCTCTCCCTCTTTCTCTATTGCAAAAAGGAATATTATTTTTCGTTGACGTATTAATGACATTACCGTTTTTACGATAATTTTTTTTTTTCACATTTCATAGGGAAAATAATTCGACGGATTATAAAGTACGTTAAAAATAAAATAATGTTATCAAAAAATATATTAATATAAATAAACTACGGATGTTTATGCAAGTTAAATTTATATATATTAGAATATATAATAAATATTTATAAAAAAATATTTAAATTATTATAATTAAATAGTAAATTGTTTTAATTGAATTTTCTTTGTTCTTTTTTTTTTTTATACGCAGATGGTGAAATCGTTGGTCATCCAAGATTGAGACTGATCGGTGATCAAAACAAGGGATTTTATAATCTCAAAATTATCAATGCTTCTCTCACCGATGATGGAGAATATCAATGCCAAGTTGGACCATATTTACGAATCAAACCGATTCGTGCGAACGCTCATCTCACCGTAATTTGTAAGTCATTAATATTATTATTATTATTATTATTTCATGTGCATAACTTTTTCCTTCATTGCTAATCTTTTATTAATTTTATTAAGTAGTAAACATTATTACAAAAATAAAACGCTAAATAAGTTAAAATAACGTAAGAATAATTTTGATGACATTTTTATTAATTAAATTTGAATATTAAAAAAGAAATTTTTTTTAAAGAAATTTTAAAGATTAATTTTTAAAAAAGATTAACTACAGTGCAAAGAATAAAAAGCAGTTTAATTATAGATTGCATCGTTATCTCTCTCTCTCAAAAAACAAGAAAAGAATTCATTTGGTAAATAATTTCTAATCTTGATTTAAAAAAATTTGTATTGTCTTCTACTCGATTACAATTTTTGGGTATAAATTTTTGTTGGGACAAAAGAAAAACGATCAATTTCCATTGCTCGTCGTATCTCCCTTCTTTCTTTGTTTCTTTTTGTTATAAAAAAAAGTAACAAGTACTTACTTTGTAAGAAACAGTCTACGTGGGGTTTGGGCTCATTCAAAGTCTATGCACTTTCCGAGAGTTTTCCCTTCGAGCAAGAGAGAAGAGGACCCCGTTTGTCCCGAGCACCGTTCTTAATATTTCACACGAAACGACGCCGGCTTTAGCCCTCCTGGGCATCGTTCCATTTCAGAAGGTCTACCGCAAAACGGGCCGAAAGTGTTGCAAAACCCTCCGTCCGATACCGAAAACTCTGAACGCTAACTTTCCTATACGGTTTTCTCTCTCTATATATTCTTATTTATAGATAATAAATTAAAACTTGATGAAATAAAAAATTAATATATACATTATTACGATAAACATAATCTCATTTAAATAAATTTAATTTAACAACGTACCTATTTATCACACCTAACCAATATTTCAAAGCAACTTTATAATTTTATGCATGACACTTATATCATTTTTTCATCATTTTCATTTAAACATTAACATAACGTTACAAGAAAGTATTATAAAAAATATAATCTTCTTAATATATATATAAATTACGTGTCACGTTGCTTGTACGCAATGAACTCCTACACTACTGAACCGATTTTAATCAAATTTTCCACACTGTGTGCAGTTTTATCCAACTTGAAAGATAGGATAGTTTATATCTCAATTTATAATTGCAATTGACTTAAAGACGTGTGTATCGGACCGATTGTGAGCCATAGCAACGCATGGCGAGGCACCCCCATGAGTATACATAAATATATTTACATATTTTTTGTCCCGCTAATCAAAATAATATAAAAAAAAAATAATTATTGATAAAACTCATATGTTCGTTTCATTTAAATATTAATTGAATAAACGTGTTGTCGCATTTAAACGATTAATTAAATGTAGAAGTTTGATAATTCCATATTTTGGAATCAGTTGAAAGTATTGATTTTTTGGTCGTGTGCCACCGCAGACGAACGTTAATTATGATAATCCTTTAGATCGTTGTTGATCGAAGACATTTCGTCCACGATATAAACTGCGGTATGGTGTTGAATGGCAGATAGGTATGTAACGGACAATAGAAATTTAGCGCGAATCTGTGATAATGGATGAAATTTAATCCAAGAGTAATGCAGGGATTAGCTTTTAAGAGTATATGGCTTTATTCGAAAGGATTTCTCTCGAGGCTTATGGTTAAATAACGAAATCACAATTCTATATTGTTGGTCTACAAGAGAAGGGGGGGGGGAAGGAGGAGGAGGAGGAGGAGGATCACTACTCTCTAAATCCTGATAATCAAATAATAAATTAATCCTACGGTAAATTGGTCAAATGATTTCTAAATAAACGATTAATTGTTTTATTCGTTTGTTTGTTTGTTTGTTTTTTTTTTTGATTTTGCAAAATCATTTTGATAATTCATTTCTCCAATGTTATTTTGACTCAATCTCTTGAAAATTACAATAATTTATTTTTCAAATATATATATGTATTAATGAGAATTCTTGTAAAATATACATTATTCGCGTGTAATCATTAAATATGGAAAATATATTATATAAAAATAGATGAGAAAGTTCGATTCAATTTTCCATAAATTAATTTTCATGTTTATATTCGTTTATAATAATATTTGAATGATATCAAATTAAAATTTAACTATGGAAAATATTGAATATTATTTTCTACAGAACGATTTTCTCTCTCTCTCTCTCTCTCTCTCTCTCTCTCTCTCTCTTATTTGTTAATGGTAATAAAGGGAAAAGATGAAAAGATATTAGAAAATGTTTTTTTTTTGTTAAAAAGAAAAAAGAAAAAAAAACATGGTCAATTTGCTGGATTATTTACGAATGGAAAATTACAATGTTAATAAAGGTGATCTCACTTGCATACCCTCCTTCTTTTCTACCTACCTACCAACCTACCAACCTTCTTTAACGTTTTTTACACACGCGAACTGTACACTTTTTGATTCCACAGTCGTAGGTTTGCATCTCGTTATTATCCGACTTTGCATGGAGAAAACAGGAGGCACGTAGTAGGTGGAGGAACTTTTTAGTAGCAGGATTAAACTTATACTCAGACGAAATAAGAGTGTGCTTCTTTGCTTATTTAGCTTTGGTATTGTACCTTACTGCATGGATGGAGGAAGGGAGGAGGGGACGGGGGGGATGGGGGAATATCTCAAAGGGTCATGAATTTTTTTTTTCTTTCTTTCTTTCTTTCTTTCTTTCTTTCGTTTTCTGTTTTTTTTATTTTTTTTTATTATTATTATTATTATTATTATT
>NW_015149087.1:266599-294066 GCF_001465965.1 Polistes dominula
TTTTTTTTTTTTTAGTTTCTTTGATAAGCATAAAAAGATCTTAGGTTTATCCTATTGTTACTGAGAAAAGAAAAGAAAATTAGAATGGTGAAAAAATAATAGTACTATAATTTATGCCAATTATTTGGAGAAACTAAAAACTAGATGTTCTATTTGAAATCATACGAAAAGAAATAAAATTATAGATTCATGAATTTTTATATATAAAAATTTAATGTAATCATTCGTATGGAAAACATGCAAGCATATATTTGTTATATTGCAATTAAGTATGTAGAAAATATAAATCTTTTTACAAATACTTTGATTTAATAACTTTGCATTCGGGTTATGTCAGGGTAACATCAGAGTTATGTATGATTCGTGTAGCCAATTTTTCCATACCGAAACTTACACATTAATGAGAACAAAATAATAAGATTTATAGAGGAAAAAGAAAAAGGAAAAATAAGGAATGGTAAAAAAGACATTTCCTTATCTTTCTCTATATATCTTTTTCTCTCTCTTTCTCTGTGTTTCTAATATTCGATGGCGAATTACGAATAACGATGGATTTTATTCTAGCAAAGGCAGCTTGTCGTCTTTCAAGACTAGAAAGTACATCAGGATTGAGGATGACAGGTTAACGCTTGTTCGCATATAAAACGAGCTAGGTACTGAGAACGAATAAGAGAAAGTGAAAGAGTGAGATAGAATAAAAAAAGAAGAAGAAGAAGAAGACGATCGAATCTCGTGAATTATTCGTCGACTGAAACGCGATGGAGAGATCTTTTCCCTGCACCACAGCCAAAAGGACTTTTCGTCCTGAAGCTCTGCCTCTTTTCCTCTTCTATGATCCTTTTTCTTCTTATTCCTTTTTCTTCTTATTCCTTTTTTCACAAACCCTTTTTCTCTTTCAGGACACGTATAAACGGGAGGGTGGATTTATACCGTGTGGCCTAGGTTGTTCGCAGAAGAGAAAACGCCGTTTCGAATGTGACACGTGAATGGAGCTTCTTTTCTCTCTCTCTCTCTCTTTCTCTTTCTATTGGTGGTTTGCTGGCTGGCTTGCAAGCTTTATCTTGGTCTACGATTCTCTTTCACTGTATATATACTTTTATATATATATATATGAGCACACACACACACAAGACGTGTCGGGAGGTAACGACGTATAACGACTTGACTCCAGTTCCTGAATTTTCGTAGAGATGGAAAAGTCGTTAATGACGAGAACCCCCTAGCAAGGAACTTGTACAACCCTTTTCCCACCACCACCTCCCCCTTACAACCCAGTCAGCCAGCCAGCCAGCCAGCCATTATCGAAGCAAAGTTGTGGTTTACTAAATTCTTGCGGTAGGTCGTTGTTCGTTGTATTGTGTAGTATAGGGACATCTATAGATACATATGAATGTATGTATGTAATTACGTCCTATAGGAGTATTCGTGTATTCCTTAGGGAAACAACACAACGTGTATTGTGGGAAGCCGTTAAAGGGATGCGGGTAATAGGAATCTACGTTGAAAAGGGAGGAAAATAATTGACGAGCTAGTGTGAATTCTCTTAGTTTTCCTCGATTAAACTTTCTTTGCCAGATCTCTCACTAACACTTTTATTATATATAAAGATTGATCTAATAGATTTAAATTCTATTAAGAGGATTATAATAAAATATTTACTTTATTTTATATAATTGTTTTCAACTTAGTATACAGGATGGTTTTTATCGCTAAGTTTTAGTGCTAATTTAAAGATTTATTATTTAGAGGTTATCTAAGTCTTTAAGTATTCTGAATTTTCAATGGATGGCGCTGTATTACAATTCAATTATTTTTCAGGTTTTTTTCTGATTTACATATGACGTAACTAACCTTGCTTTTTATATTTTTTTACGAGTATTATTATTTCATATATTCTATTGTGATTGTGATATTATTTTCTGTGTATTTCCATTTCTATTATATAAAAGAAATGAAATAAATATATATATTTAAAGAGAGAGATAAATCAATTTTCTCTAGTGTATTTTAACCATTTAAAATTCCGAGTAATAGCAAACAACGTTAATAATAGTTTGCTAACAATAACGCGTGATGATAGAGTATTCTTAGTGGTTTTAAATGTCTAGAATAAAAGGAAAGATATTTGTACCTGTGTGCTAGTGTAAAAGTGTGTGTGTGTGTGTGTCATCTTTCTCCACATCTTTCTTTAGTCTCTAGTTTGATACGATGCAATTCATTTATTATTTACGAGAGTATAGCTATAGGGGGTGAGTAGTATCGTAGGAATCCGCCCTTCGCTCCTATTTCATCCACCCTTTTCTACCTTTCATTCTACTCCACCTTCTCTCTTACCCTTTTATCATTCTCTCCCTCTATCTCTCTTTCACTCTGTTCGTAAACGAGGTACGCTCGACCAATGGTTTTCAAGCTCCATTTTTCCAATGTCGGCAAAACGACGATGACAAAGACAACTCTGACACATACATACACATATATATATACTTCTACTACACCTACACGGTTCTCTCTTCGCGAGGATTGTTTCGTAAAGGAAAAAGCTCCCTTTTATTATCCCATCTTTATTTTTCTCTTTATATCATTCCCAAACACGCGCAGTTGTACGTAACATCCGTCTTTCTCTTTGTCTTTTCATAGCAAGTAGTCGCAGACCACCGCGTACACGTTGTTTCAAAGCTTTAAGGGTCAAAATAAAACCCTTATGAAATAAATTGCTTCAAGTTTGGTTAATGCTACCGATACCTAAAGAGGAAAAAAATAAGATAGTACCTTTTTGTTTATCCTACCATCCACTCCTCCCTACCCATCAGACAAGGGTCTTGTGTGCTTGCTTTTTCACGAAAGAAAATAAATTTCTTTTTTTACGTCTCTTGAATTTCTTGCGTGTGTAAGAAAAATAGGTAAGTGCACCCCTTTCCTTTGTAGATGGTAGCGGTGGTGAAGGTGGTGCACGCAAACGCAAAACAGAAGACCTTTCGTATCCCATTCCAACGGTTACCACCCCCATTGTGTTTGTTACTAGGATGATGGACGATCTACCGAGACACTTGGGGATTTATATTTTTTTTTTTATTTATTTATTTATTTAAACATTCGAATACCAAGTGCAGGCTTTAAAAAATTCCCTTCTTTTCATCTTGTTTGTTTCTGGTATTTCCCCCTCCCTCTAACTCTCTCTCAGCCCTTTCTTATTTCCCCTACCTCAACCCACTGTGTGTTTCTTTTTTTCTTTTCTTTTTCCATTTTCTACTACTACGATAATTGCTCGCGACTTTAATGCAACCCGCGGCTAATTAGTCCTTCCTAATTGGATGTCTTTTGAAAGAAAGAAAGAAAGAAAGAAAAAAAAAAAAGAAAGAAAGAAAGTGAAATAGAAAGAGAAAGATGGATACAAACGACAAACTTTCTTCTTATTCTATCCGAATGACTAAGCGCAGATTCGGCACGTTTTAAAAGGAAAACGAAAAGTACCAGTACCAGTACCAGTACCAGCACCAGCACCAGTAGTAGTAGTAGTAGTAGTAGCAGTAACAGCACTCGGAGATAATAGTTGAAGTTATTACCGCTCGTAAAGATATTACCGAAAACTTGGCGAGGTTTTCGCGGTTTAACGTTGAAGTACGACGAGTCATTCCGATAACGATTTTACGAGAATAAGATCCTGATATTTTCAAAACGATCGTTGCATTATCATAATACGCGTATCTACCTACCTCCCTGCACCCTCATTTTTTTCTTATTCTTATTCCTTTTCTTTTTACCATTCTTATCTATCGAATCATTTTCGAAAACCTTCTTACCCCTTAAGACCTCCTTAATTTTTCCCCCCTTATCAATTCGTTTCCGATCTTTACGGGAATCTCACTCGAAGGATCCCATAAGAAAAAAAAAAAGAAAAGAAAAGAAAAGGAAAAGAAAGAAGACGAATGTTCACCAACTGGAACTGAAACTTAAACTGAAACTGAATCGTAGTCGTAAATAAAATATAAAAGCGTTAACATATATATATATTGAACTAGAAAATAAAAATGTTTTTCTTACCTTGTCCATTAAAAACTTTCTCTCTCTCTCTCTCGGTCTCTTCTTTAAACATACAAACTTACTCACGCGTGTGTGTATCGCAACTAAATACAGATATATAAGATAAAACTGTGAGAGTGATACTATTTTGCTTGGGTGCACCGATAATGCAACTTGAATTGCGCATGGATGCATCTAGTTTGAATCGTTGGGTACTATCGATGATGACGACGACGACATATAGAATCACATAGATAGATATATAGATAGATAGATAGATAGGTAGATAGCTAGGTAACCTAGGGAACTAGATAGATAGATAGATAGATAGATAGATCGATATAAATAGAGAGCTTAGAGACAGTGAGATCCGAACAGTTGTAGGTATTGTATAACGAGGTGCGGTTCTCTGTTGTCCAACTCTCTTGAACCACCTCCTCCTCCTCCTCCTCCTCCTCAACCTGCTGCTACTGCTGCTTCAATCCGTTCTGTCGGTTCTGCATATATATATATGTATATATTTTTTTTCTATTCTATTTTTTTTTCACGGGAATGAAACGCTTCGTGCATCACCGCGTTCAAAGATAATTGAAAAGTTCAGGAAACGTGAGTCAAGCTTCGAAAAGGGATCGCCAGACAGTGTGTATACGCGAGATCATTGAGCCTTTCGTTGAAATACCACGGGGGAAAAAAGGAGATAGAGAAAGAGAGAAAGAAAGTAAGAGAGAGAGGAAGAGAGAGAGAATACTAGAGAACAAATAGAGAAAAAGTTTAATATGACGGTACGTGCAACTATGGTGCTTTTTTATTTATTCGTTTCTAGTTTTTCTCTTTTTCTTTTTTTTGCTTATATTATTTTCTCGTATCGTTTTTTTTTTTATTTATTATTCGGTGTTGTTGTACGTGTCAATGATTATGGATAATTCAACGTGTGTTACTTTATCAGATAATACATTGTATTGTTTATTATAAAATCGTGAGTATACATTTGTTTGCTTTTTCTTTTTTTTTTTTTTCTAAGCTTCTTTAGGAAATATTTTTTATTATTAACCATTTTCCATTAGCCACCTTATTTCTAGACTTTCCTAGTGACATTTGCGATTTCATATCTAGGAAAGATTAATAACGAATAGATGGTATAATGTAGAATATAGATCACGTTACGAGATTCATCTAAAGTATATATCTATATAGAGATATATAGTAATCAGTTAAAAGATAGAGAGAGAGAGAGAGAAAGATAGAGAAGATGATGATATGACATTTGTATATAGGTCAGAGGTAGGATTCGTAGGATTAACATATGTTGGACATTTTGAAAATGATGAGGTAACCGTTTTAAACATCATATGTGTTTTATTCGATATTAAATAGAATGGTGTTTGATTATTTCGATGATGGGGTAGTAGTAATAGTAATAGTAGTAAAAGGAGAGTTAGATACTCACAATTCTATTCGATAATATTATTCTAGTATTACATTACTAGTTATAACTTTATATATATATGTTAAAGGGAATAGAGAATATCATTATGAATTTTGGATATTAATTTACGAATTATTCGTTGAACGTTATTCAATAAATAAATAAATAAAAAATATAGAGTAGATATTTTTTATCTACATATATAGATATATATAAAAAAATAATTATTATATATTATATATTATATTTAAATAATACATTAAATAATATCTCTCAATTTTTATTAATATAATAAAAGGTATCTTTTCTATTACACCTATATATATATAATACAAATTTGTTATCAACATATATAGATATATAAATAATTATTTATATATATCAAAATATCTCAATTTTTATTATTAAAAAATATTTTCTATTACACTTATATACAACACACATAATATAATAATAGATGAAAGTAATGTAATATATTTATTATATTTACGACGAGTTATCATACTAAACTCTAAAGATATGAAATTACTTACGCTCGATATCGTTCTGATCTTTTTTCACTTTTCTTCTTACATATAAGGTTATAGATCCTACCTATAAATTGTAAAATAAAAGAGAGAAACAAGAACTCGTACGTATGAACGTACAAAATCGTATTTCCTATGTCATATCGTCTCGACTCGTCTGTTTCCACGTTATCCCGGAAGTGGAAATGAAAGTACGAAGATGGTCGTATAGTATAGTAAGAAAGCATCTTACCTCTCGCAAACAGACATTATATGTACCGTACAAATATCGTTTAAGAGCCCGTCGCTCGTTCAATTCGCGTAACCGTATTCCTGGAAAATCATTTTTCACGGACTGAAGGAAAGATCGATAAAATATCGTTCGACAGATTATATATACTTTTTTTAAGTAGAATATATATATATATATATATCAATATATGATATATATGTGTATATGTGTGTTTCCAGTTTCCGATTAAACGCAAAATACGTGAACATCTATAACGAAATGTTACCACCGTTATATATGTATAATACCTACATACATACATACATACATATATATAAAAGAGAACATTATCGAACGATTTCCGAAAGAATGTCCAATAGATTCATACCAATCGTTATTATTACGAATGAATGGTTCGCGCGTGCTGCGAACGCAAAGCATAGAGCATTTTAGCTAGGACCTAGCCAACGTTTCCTAAAGCGATGACGCGTAAAACCGATAATATACTCTCTCTACAATTCAAATTCATATAGCAAGTAATGACGATAGGATAAATATCTATGAAGTTAAAGATATGAATGAATGAACGAACAAATGAACGAAAGAAGGAAATATCGAAAGATCATAATATATCTATATATATATTTTTATCAATAAAAACTGTACCTTATATTACACCCTATATATAATACAACACATATGAAGTGAAACGATGCAATAACTGCAAAATACTTGCCATTACAGTTTTTCTCATTTCTCTTCTTTTCTTTTTCTGTCTTTCGTTGGCGTCTTCATTCCCGAAAGAACTTCGGCACTTGTATTTTATTACACACTGTATAAGAGAAAGAAATAGACAGAAAAATAGAGAGAGAGAGAGAGAAGAAGAATATCGTCGAAATAGGAATAAACTCGTAGTTCTTTTCGATTGGTATAGGAGGTAGGACAGTTAAAGGATGGTTTGCTTGAATGGGAGTGCCGAAGGAGGGATAGGGTGGGCTGGGGTTTGAACGGTGAGGGTTGGTAAGGGCAATCGATGCAATCCGTGTTGAGAAAGAGAACAGAAAGGGTAGAGAAGGGAAGAAAAGAGGAAACAGTCTCGCGATACTCTCTCACACACACACACATACACACACACAGAGTGTAACGTGGTTATACGTGCATATTGCGATGCATATTTCACGGTGAAAATGAAGTGGTGCACACCGTGCCGCGCCAGAGATAATTGAAAAGTCTAGGAGGCGCGCGAGCCGTGCCGTGCTTTGTAAAAAAAAAAAAAAAGAAAGAAAAAAGAGAAAAAAGGGAAAGAAAGAAGGAAAAGGGGATGCGGATGGAAGTGGGGTTTGGGGATAGGGAAAGAAGAAACGAGCGCCTGGTGCGATGAATGGGGAAGATCCATGAAAAAAACTTTAATATAGCGAAGGGGTAGTGTACCGAGTACAATCCGAATCGTCGACAGTTGCGTGCATGACCGCAAAAGCGCGCGAGTTTTGTGGTACCGTGCGGTACCGTGCGGTAAAACGTTTCGCGAAACGCTCTTCTCTGCGTGTTTTTCTTCCTCGTTTCTCTCCTTCCCCCCCCCCCTTTCTACTTTTCCTTTTTCTAGTTTTTTTTTTTTTTATATATTTTTCACCGAAGTATACGTGCGTATACGTTCTTCTCTCTCTCTCTCTCTCTCTCTTTTCCTACGCTTTTGCATCTCATGAATGAACTTTGGAAACTAACAGGTAAAACTGGGAACACCCTGGGAAAACAAGATTTATTACTCGTTTATATTTTTAAGTTTATTAAGGGTAAAATGAACACGTCATTAGTTTAAAATTAATATAACGTTTTTGTATGGTCTTATAATAATTCATATTTGATAGTGATATTGTCACTCAATTTTGTCTGTTCATCGTACGTAGGTAGATACGTATGGTTGTACTACTTGTTTTTTTCTTTTATTCTTGCATTCGTGCGTATACGTTCATCTTTCACACTTACTGAAAATCTGTTAATCAGTTTACTTGGCATTAATGTGTTTTTAAATTCTTTTTTTTAATTTTTTTCATTTTTTTTTCTTTTTTTTTCAAAGTACTCACGTAAGCTCGTTGAAAGCTTTTTAAGAAGCGTATCGCCACGGTACTCGGTCATTTGAAAATTTTGACGTAGATTAACCGTACTTATTATTCATGGAAAGATGAAAAAAAAAGAACAACCTGCGCTCAATGATAATTGACTTATTATTAATGACGTTTAATAAACGTAACATTAAAATTAGTTAAATTAGAGCTTTCTTAGATTAATGTAACGTTAAAAATAATTTTCAAAGTATTATGTACCTAACAGGGATGAGAGAGAGAGAGAGAGAGAGAGAGAGAAAAGACTGGCAAACGATCAACCGTGAAATAGAGATAAAATACTACAGAAAAAAAAAGGGTTGCAAAAGTACATTCATTTAGAATATTGAACTTCTTTTTTTTCTCTAAAAAAAAGAAAAAATGAATAAAACGGAGCAACGAGACCAATTTGTTTGACCAAAAGAAGGGTTCATCCTCCAACGTGATATAAACCACTACCATCACCAACACACATACACACATACTCGTTATCATTGTGTCGTCATCAGCACACCACTAGCACAGTTTCAAACCGAGCTTTTCGTTCTCGTTTTGGGTAACCCTTCAAGTAGCCGCCGCGTCTCAAACTCGAGGAAAAATTAATTCGAAGTAGTTGACCCGAATCGCGAGCACTCACACATACACAAATACCACCACTACCACTATCAACGGGGAAGAGGAGGCCACACCACCTTTATCACCGAATTATTAATCCTGGCACGTAGGAAAAAAGAAACTAAGGAGAAGAGAGAGAGAGAGAGAGAGGGAAAGAGGATGATGAGGGTTAAAAGAGTAAATTAAGAAGTTCGCAAGCGTATTTTAGCGAATGCACGTGGCTCTGCGGCAAGTAACTGACCCATATTCTTCCGCAAATTAACCCCAATATTTTTTCTTCTCACATTTTTTATTTTTTAGTTTTCTTTAGCAAAAGCTAGTAAGGTGGGTGGATAAAAAAAGGGGGAGGGGGGAATTCAAAGCTAAGAAAGAGAGAGAAAAATGAAAAAAAGATAGAAAGTACAAAGAATATGTTTGCGGTGGGGAATTTTAGTAAGCAAATTGTTAGGCCATCAAGGTTCACTTGTCACTAGTGAAATTCGAGAATGAAAGAAGATTGAGTGCACGTGGCATATCATCCCCCAGATGAACCAAGCATGCATGCATGCATACATGCAACACAATATGCATCGAGTCAAGGTTCTTCTTTCCACTGACTCAGAAGGGACAATAGTTTGAAACGTTACGTTGAAAATGTTAAAGAAACCGTTTTTGTTGTTTGACGATATTTTATCGTTTCACGTTTACCTACAAACTGTATCAATGTTTTCCTCTTCACGTGCATACATGCATACATAAGTGTACATAAACAGATTGTAAGTGCATCCCCAACATATATATATACATCTTACTCGTATTTCATGTTTTTCTTTCAAATGTTATACACTGTACTTATGTCCATGTAAGATGGTGAAAAAGAGAATGAAAAAAAAGTGCAAGAAAGATAGTGAAAAATGTACACCTCGTGTTTTTGACAGAACTAAGTTAAGAATCTTATATAACGTAAGACCAATGACAAATATTATTGTTTCTTTTTATTATAAATTAAAATATAATTAAAGTGTGTGCATTTAAAATTGCATATAAAACTGCAAAACATAATAAAGAACAAAAAAAGAAAAATACATTATTTCTTAGTATTCTTCAAAAATGAAACGAATTATTTAAAATGAAATATTATACAACACTTGATCCACAGTGGTAGATTTATTTGTTTCATTTAAAAATGTCTCGAATCGTTTTACCACAACAATTTTAAAAACCTCCCTCCTTCTACTTCTTCTTCGGTGTGTTCGTTGATCGTCCTCTTCTTTTGTATCGTGATTGTTAAAAAAAAAAATAAAAATAAAAAAATGTAGAAAAAAAAAAAAGAATACGACGATAACCAATATCGAATTGACGTCAAGAGTATTTAACAAAACAATAAGCCGCGAAATCGATTTTCGACGAGAGAGATAATCCACGAGAGAGACTAGTAGTTTCTTTTCTTTCCAACCACTCCCTCACCCCCAAAACCCATCCCTACCTGCTACCTTCAATCATTTTCTTTCTTATTTTTTTCTTTCCTTTTTACTTCTTCTTCTTCTTCTTCTTCATTTTCTCTCTCCTTCATCTTTCATTATTTTATTATTTAGCCCCGACCTTATTTTATCGCCAGCTGTGCCGTCAGCTCCAGCAGCCACAACCTTTTTTCTATGAATCTCCGAGACCTTCTTCTTCTTCTTCTTCTTCTTATTTTTCTTTTTTTTTCTTTTTCTTGTTCTTTTACTTTTTCTATTTCATCTTTCTTTTTCTTACATCGACCTCAAATAATAGTAAAATCTCTCCGTAGTGAATTCTCTTTTTCATATTTTCCTTTTCCTGATCTTCAGACAAGTTTGCTGCCTTTTTTATTTTTTTATTTTTTTTTTTTTTTTATTCTCAATCCGATTTTCCTTCGAAATTTTCTATTACCTTACCTGCCTATTCACGATTCTTCTTTTTCTTATTTTTCTTCCGATTAGGTATTAAGGATCATTGGTTTTTATTGTAAGGATTAAAAAGAATACTTAGTACTAGTACTAGTACTTAATACTAGGTACTAGTCATTATTATTATTATTATGTTCATTATCATTCCATTAGTAATTATTCTATTAATATTTGTTTATCATTATCATTAATTTGAAATTATATGTGTTAATATTATGTGAATAAGTTTATAGAAATTTATAAAAAAAAATTGCAACGATTATTAAAGGTATATGCGTCGGTATAAAAAATACAATAAATAAGATAAAATTGAATATTTAAATAAAAATAAGATAAAAACTAAAAATGAATTTATTTGATCCATTAAAAAAATAAAAAGAAAAGAAAGAAAAGTTAGTAGACTAACCTAGAAAGAGAATGTGTGTGTCTAGCATAGATTATATATTTTCTTCGTGAAATAATAATAATTGAACTCGACATTAAGAAAGAATACTTTATGTTTAAATGGCGGTAAGCGACGTTTCTTCTGGTAATCTGCCAGAAACGTGTCAGAGCACTCCCGTGAAATTAATGAAAGATATATATGATTCCATTTTAAGGTAAGGTTAGGTAAGGTAAAGGTAGATTTTGGTTAAGGACTAAAAAATCTAGTATATATATATTGTAGCAAAAAGGTTGGTAATTCGTTTTTCGCATGTGACACACTCGAACGCACACGTCCAAAGCGATTTTTCGCACCTGCTGCTCGTAAATAAGATTATCGAATTACAGGAGTTTTCGATATGCCACGTTTATACGCTCACACACATATACACACATACACATACATTCTAACAATCCCTTATATATTATATAATTACATACATATATAATCGCAAAGGTTATAATCGGGTTTAATTTTTCGCACGGCTTCTTTAATACGATAAGCTTATGAGATTACATAAGTATTTCAAGTACGAATTTAACCAACGATTAGTGGACAACGCAGGACAATAATAATAATAATAATGATAATAATAATGATAATAATAATTAATACTCTTATTTTATATTATCTTTTTTTTTGTAAATAATTAGATATCATTAATGGGATAACGTTATCACAATTATAATCGTTTATCTCATTTAAGTTAGCTTTTCTGTTATTCATTTTTTTTTTCAGAAGAAATTTCATTTCAATCATACATTTTCATTTTTATTTATCATCATTAATTTGTATTATTTTCATGATTATTTTCATTCATTGATTATCAATTTAAAACGATTATTCTAATCATTTTTCTTATTATAATACAATTAAAAATAATTCAAGTATTTTCATAAACAGATACGTTATCTTTTATCATTCCAATCGTTTAAGATAGTTGATTATTTCTTTTTTATAAACATTTGAAATATCGATCATAATTTTCATGTAATATAATTCCATCTGTTTTTAGAATACGATTATTAAATTCTTTTATCACAATGATAATATCTCGACCATCGGAGTAAATAATACAAAAGTATTATTTTCTTCAATCCTCCATCCCCTTTTTCCTCACCCCTCGTTAAAAGACGTTATTTGATATTCCTTACAAATAAATAACAAACGTCGACTACTTGGGATAAAAGAAAGAATCTTAATAATGGCCATTATCTCTAACACCAAATATGAAATTTACATTTTGCCTATCATCTTAACAACAACAACAACAAAACAAAACAAAAAGGTTGGAGGGAATCAGCAAACGATACTTTTTCCTTATTCCATCTTATTTAAAGATTTTTCCTTCTTCCCTTTCGTATCATCTTCTTCTTCTTCATCTTCATCTTCATCCCCACTGTTGTCTCGTTGGTTTTTCTTCCATCTTTCTTTCCCTTTTCCCTTTCCTTTCTTACATCCAACGTTAGTTCTTATGTTCGTTCCTTCGTTCGTTTGTAAGATTAATTACACGAAAGAGAGAAAACGGATCTCTTGAGGGGTGGAAGAGAGGGAGGGAGAGTATTTCTATTTAAAGGAACGATCGTCGACACTCAAAGTAATTTGCTGGAATACCGGAACCCAAGAACGTTCCAGCCCACCTCACCCCACCCAACCCCTACTTCGCGTAATTTCTACGACCGAATGAAATTTCCAATGCCATCTTCTATATATTATTCTTCTTCTCTCTTTCTCTTTATCTATACTTGCTTCTTCCTTTTCTTCTTTCGACTACCACCCTCACCTACATCCACACCTACACCCCCATTTTGTACCCTCCTCCTCCTTCTACTACTACTACTACTACTACTACTCTTTTGAGCACCATTGTGCATTGTCCTATCTCTTATAGTACGTCTTTCCTTTTCATTGTTCTTTATCCCTTACATTTCCCTCCATATTCTTCCTTTCCTCCTTCCTTCGAAGAACCTTCCCCTCCTCACAGATCGACTCTCCCCCATGGAGTTACGATCGATCATTATTATTATCATTCGTCGCACGAATTATCCTCGCACGATGTCGTCAAAACCTTTCTCTCGTAAGGAACTTCGTTAACTCATTGTAGTTGTCTTTTTTACTCAAAAAAAAAAAAAATAAATAAAAAAAGAAATCACCTTTATATTTGTCAAACAGAAATAAGGGACAGAAGGAATCTCGTTGGCGTTTATCCAGTCAAAATGGTAGATAGATTATTTCTAATTAAATGAAAAGTTTACGAAAGAAATTAATTAATGGTTTATATATATATATATATTTATTTTCAATGATAAAATAGGTTTGTATGAAATAAAAAAAAACCTTTGATTTAAGCCTGATTCTTCGAATTAGGGGGGTGGGAGGGGAAGTCGAATCATAGTAATGATTCGTGTACTATTACTTTGTCGATGGTACGTTTATAGGTGAGAAAGGTTTTGAAACAAAATAAAAAAAAAAAAAAAGGAAAAAAAAAATCACTGGTCTATCACTTTGTCAAAAAATCTCGACAGAACGGATGATAAACCTCGGTTTGGGATATCCGGCAGCTACTGGCCGAACGTTTTTATTTATGTTTCATCGTCGATCGTCGAGCAGCATGACAGGAAAAAGAGTGAAAGAGAGAAAGATAGATAAATGGATGGATTGATGAAATAATATTTATTATTAGCCTAATGTGGTTAAAAATATATAATATTTTGTTTCTATGTTATATGATATTTTATATTATACTTAAATTATTTTATTATTTAAATTATATATAATAATATTCATTTGTTAAGTTATTTTTATTATTTTTAGAATATTTAATAATAACATTACTTAATGTTTATTATTTTTAAAATATTAAATAATAATAATAGTAATAATAATTGATATATGTAATATATATCAACATATTGTAATGCAATATATTGTAATAATAATAATTGGTAATTTAATATATATATATATATCAATTATTATTATTATATTATTATTGTATTATTATTATATATATAATAAATAAAATAAAATTGTATTATATACAAAAGATTGGTTATTTCGTAGAATATAATAAAAGAATTATGAAAAGAAACTTTGTGTTAGATTAACCCTTTTTTTATAGAAATATCTGGGGAAAAAATGGAAAGCAATTAAAAGTTCCAATGGTCCATACATATATATCTAAATTGAGAAATGAGACACTCGTGAAAACATTCCTACGAATGTTTTTCCCTCTCTCTCTCTCTCTCTCTCTCTTTCTCTCTCTCTCTCTATCTTTCTCATTCACTCATTCACTCATTCACTTCATATACACTTCAATGGATTATATTTCGTTGCATTTCACGAAACATAAAGTATCAATAACTGTGACATTGTAAAACGTGACTCAACAGATTGCCATATTAATTGCCAATTAATACTATCCAGAGTGATTTTATTTTTTTATTTTTTATTTTTTTTTTTTTATTTTTCTTCTTTTTCCATCGAAGTTTCAATAGGGGCAAAAGCACACCGTAACAATTCCATGAACGAACGAGAAATTTGTAATTCCTGATATTACGTGTATTTTCTGATGCAAATACATACACGCATCTCTCTCTCTCTCTCTCTCTCTCTCTCTCTCTCTCTTTCTTTCTTTCTTTCATTCTCTATCCTTTCGTGTTTTTATTTTCTTTTTTTGCATAAAATTTTGCGTTAACAAATTTCATCGATATTTGATACGCGAATGTAATCATCAATCCCGATAATGATTGAACATTGAAGTATGTAACGCTTGAAATTCTCTTTTTTTTCGGTTTTTTCTTTTTTTCAATACGATGTATATTATCCTTTAGATAAGTATAATAATGTTAATAATAATAATAATAATAATATTTATCGATCATTATAGAATTCATAGATAGATATACATGAAATTAATTTATACTCTCGTTAAATATATAATAAATATTGTATTCGTATAAAATCAAATTAAATCAAATTAAATTTGTTCCAGTTGAATTGCATCGAAATTGAGGAATAATAAAAAAAAAAAAAAAAAAGAAAGAATGTTCAATTTCTGTTAAGAAAGTAAGAATGAATTGAAAAATGGCGAAAGAAAAACAATAAAAAAGAAGAAAGAAAGGACAGAGACAAATAGTGTCGTATAGTAGTCACACACATATATATTGTATATAAAATACAGATACCTATATACGAATACGTTTTATTATGTACCTTGACCAATGCTCTTTCGGCATTGGTAACTCTCTTTTTGCAATAGAAATGCCAAGTGGAAAAGTCGTGATTCGTTTCGTGATTCGTTTCGCGAATCGTTCGTTTGAAATTGATGGATTGTCGGTGTACATGCGATGACCGGTAGTAATTTGTAACAGAAATTCTATATATATGTATATGTATTGTACGTTCTCAAACTTTATTCTCTTCGGTATATTGGATCTTGAACATTGTAGAATTATTATGATACTCTGTTGTAACAAGTCGTGATAAAGTTGCGATTGGATCGTTCACGAAAGAATCTTCGAATATCCAGTTTGTATATTTAAACATTAGTTATATTTAACGTTAAACAATTTTATTTTATTTTATGGGATTAACCTAATTACTAGTTATCTGAGTTTGACGAATATAAGCGTCATGTTTATTATATGAACTCTGAAAAGAAACAAATTGATTGGTAACATAATTGCAAATAATTCTACAGGTTATAATAATTAAAATTAAAAATATTAAAGTCAAGAGACTAAGTAAAGAACTTCTTTACGATAGATTTGAAAATTCAAATTAAATATTAAAATGATAATTTAATATTGTAATACAAAAATAAGATAAAAATTGTTCGTTTATCGAGTACTTTAATCGTACATTTAAATGACAGAGATACGAAGAATGAAACCAATAAAGGGATAAAAAAAGAGAGAAAGAGAGATAAAGGTAAAAACTGAGTAGAATGATGAAGGGAAATCGACCATCTGAAATTCTCTTATGTAAGTCAATTACACACTCGCGTAATGAAGCCTCTATATCTTTTCTCAATTTTCTCTCTCTCTTTCTTTCTCTTTCTCTCTTTTTGTGATGTAGTCCTCGGTTCGTAAAGTCCATCACGAGTTCCTGGACAAAGTCCTTCGATAGTTGTCAATATTTGCTGTGAACCTCTCGACTAACGGAAGAGCAACGAAGATGAGAAATGAAAGAAGAAAAGAGATAGAACGAAGATAGAAAAAAACAGAGAGAGAGAGAGAAAGAGAATGAGAGAAAGAGAGAGGAATATGGGGATGCAGTGTGTAGTACACACATGGTCAATGAAAAAGGATAGATAGTATAAAAGAGAAAAAAGTGATAAAGAAGGATAGATAGATAGATGGATAGATATATAGATAGATAGATAGATAGATAGATAGATAGATAGATAGATAGATAGATAGATAGATAGATAGATAGATAGATAGATAGAGATAGAAACAGATTGGTAACGACGATGTTCGTTCCGGAGCTCTTGTTACCAATGGACACGGAACAATGGCTTTTTATCAACGAACCCCACGTCCTTCTAACGAGTGCAATCTGCCAGGATTATTGCAGTGCTGATGGGATTAACCCTGGAAAATATCCTGACTCTAGCATGCTCCTCTTCCTCCTCCTCCTTCTCCTCCTCCTCTTCCTCTTTCTCGTTGCCATACTCACTCTCATGTTCTATAACTCTTTCTTTCTCTCTCTCTCTCTCTCTCTACCTATGTTTAACGTGTTAACGAATTGGTAGTATTCGACAAAGACGACTAGGAACAGTTCATTTGTCGTTGATAGGTGCGAGAATCGTTCGACCATTAATTTTGCCTAGTTTTTTTTTTTTTTTTTTACTTTTTTCTTCACTATGATTGGTAACGAATCTATGCAGCAACCTCGAATTCATTCATTTTTTTTTTTTTTTTTTCAATTGAAACTTTTCTATAGAAGAATTTAGATAACGCGTGTGTAACAGAAAATAAAATGATTTGTAAAGTACAAAAAAAGTTTCTCTTATTTGTTGGAAAGTAAAAAAAAGAAAAGAAAAGAAAAGAGAAAATAGGGGAAAAGTTTTGTAAAGTATTTAGTACGCGACCTGTAGATACTTCTTTTTTTCCTCCCTTTCTTGTATTCGTCGTTCAAACTCACCCTTCCGTCCATAGTAGTCAACGATATCTTTTCACTGTTCGAAAAGGTTGGAAGAAGAAAAAAGAAAAGAAAAAACAAAAAAGATATTTGGGATAAGCTTCGATGGTAAACTTTGGAATCTTCCAATTTCGGATTTTTCGTGAATTCGAACGTGTGGCCCCCCGCCCCCCCCCCCCGCGTTTGGATTTGCGTTTTGCTCACTTGTTTCGATTACGATTCTTCGAATATACACGAGTTTTATGTTTGCTATTCTCGAAACCATCAGGTGTTCCCACTTGCCCCACCATTGATCTTTTTATCCTTCTCCCTCTGTTATTTATTCCTTTTATATAAATATAACCTTTCCTATTTTTTTTTTTTATTTTAATCAAAACTACCCCTTTTTCTACCTTTGATTTCATATTTTCAATATAAAAGTGCTCGTTAATATTTAATTTATTTAATGTAATATTTTTATATGAATTTTATTTTCTTCTTTTCTCTCTTTTTTTTTTTTTTATGACACCATTTGAAAATAATTTTTCCTTACATTTTCATTTTTATATGCACTTTTTGTCAACAATGAAACATTCCTATTTCGAAACATATAAAAACGACTAATTTTGTTGAGTTTTATTGACAACTTATCGCGATTAAAGTAGCAAGCAACATCGACGTAAGAAATTTAATGTCCAACCCCCTTACCTTTATCCCCTTGTTCACCATAAAAGAGACTCTTATCATTCAACTTAATATTACCTCGACATTACTGATATTTTCATGGGATACTAACGTCGTAACAAATATACCTAACATGGATAAAGATACGTAAAATACAAAAATGAAGGATATCATTTCATACGTTTCATCTTTTAGATATTCGAACTAAGGAAATTAATGATCCGGTTTTTCTCTTTCATTTTATCTATTTCTTTCTATTTTATATCGGTGCTTTTCTTTTCATTGAAGTGAAAATGCGTAACGTGATACTCGTATAACTTTCTTTATATCGCACTCTATGAATTTCATGTTACACAGTCGAAAAAAAGGGACGAACGAGACTTTCGTTTTTATTGTGTGCGTGTTGAACCTTACGAAAATGCGGATTAGAAAACACATTGCAAATGAATGTATTCTATGCATCCGTAAACGTGACACTACGAATACAAATTTTGACATTATTTTAAGTAATACAATCCTTGCATGATAATTCTCTTTATATTTCTTTTATTTTACTTTTTATTTTTTTTTTTTTTTAATTACATATTATATTCACCTTATAATCTAAATAAACGAATTCATCTTCTTACAACGATTAATTATTATTATTATTATTATTATTATTATTATTATTATTATTATTATTATTATGTGCTATCTTTCTAAGATTACATTCAAAATTTTGACGTACATGCAAACAAAAAGAAAATAAAAAAAAAAAGAACATTTTTTCAATGTTATTTATTATTACATTAGCACATGGTTTTTCTTTTATTGATGTAACAAACGTGCTTCAAAAAGCACAACCATGTACTTGTAAAAATTTCATAAAAGTTGCTACGAACAAAAATCTGAATTCATGCATAATATATGCACGAAACACATATTATCGTATTATTTATATATGTATTATTTGTGAAAGGAGAAATATATTAAAAGTGTATATATGCATTAACGTTGAGTGTGTATAGTTTAATAATGTAAAGGATGTTTATGTATGTAGCACGTAACCATATCAATTAGTACGTAGATAATAATCCTAATAAATCTTCTCTCTTGTCGTGTGTGACACTGCTGCATCACTATTACGCTATTAGTATGAGAAGTATGTTGTTAATGATGAAAAGCAACTCGTGCTACTAAAATCAATTTTAGTAGACCTATAATAACATCGATGATGAAAATAATAAGCCTTCCTTCCTTCTTCGTAACATCGAATATGTCTTATCGATGCTTCGTTAAATAAACTATAGTTATTATCTTCTTATCTTAATATATATAAATTACGTGTCATGTTGTTTGTCCGCAATGGACTTCTAAACTACCAAATTATCTGAAATTCTGTGTTGCAAAGAGTTAAATAGTAAATAACCAGTAGATTTGACGCATAACGAGTATACTAATCACGACACAAAATTCTGCCACTTTTTTTATGACGAATAAACACGTCAAACTCAGTTAAACTGAAGTTAAGAGTAATATCGATAAAAGTATATTGAAAAAAGAAAAAAAAACTAAAGAAAATTAAGTTGTTAGGTGAATTAGTTGTATAACGTAAATAGAGCTTTTTAAATAGATCGACGAAAGCTCAGGGAATCCCGAGCTTCATACATCAAACCGGTCAGTTGTTAAAATCGATCGATGTCCGATCGTACTGGGAGTTTTAACGTACATACATTGAAAGTGACTCTCACAAAATCGTCAGGTTGGTGATAGATTAGCGAACGGTTTCCACGGTATTTGACGCTTGACACACGCTGATTCCCACATTTGATGTATTAGTGGTCATTAGGCTCGAATAAACATACCTCTGAGATTGTGTGTTTCTTTCTCATGTTCCTTCTATTTGAGAAAAGGATTTCGATTTTTCTAACAAGACATAATTAGTTAGTTTGATCAACTAAATATAGGTTAACCGCGTGTGTTAATTATCTTCTTTATTAATTAACAAAATTGACCAAAACAAATATTATATTTGATATTTAATTAATAAGAATTGAATCGAATATACGCGTAGTATTATAATACTGCAATCAGTATATAGTTGTATTTAATATGAAATATTTCATCGGTAAAATATACTAATTAGTAAGTAAATATTAAAAATAAAAGTTCCTAATTATCTTCAGTCGCGGCGTTGCGAAATGATATTTTAGAAATAAGTTTAATATTAATAATCAAGTTATATATGTATAATCAAATAATTATAATTAAAATATTTAATTAATAACAATTGAATCTAATACGCGTTCTATTATAATACTTTAATTACGTGTATTTAATATTAAATAAGTTCTTTGATAAAATATACTAATTAATAAGTAAATATTAAAATAAAAGAAAAGAAGATCGTATTAACCAACGCAGTAGAAAATGATACTTTTTTAATAAGTTAAACATTAATGAGACCACGTTACATTTGTAGAATAACATACACATTTAAGGGATTAAATTTCGATTGGTGGAGAAGTTTCTCGAGCGAGTAAAGTATAATTTAGTAAATAAAAGGGGCGAAAAGTTTAATCTAGGTAGAAAAGGCGAAGCGTTTCTGGTAAAGGCAGTAAGCTCTTTGGAAAACTCGGAACAGTTATGTAATGGCATTACCCCTACGAACTTCGATAGTTTACGGTAACGCGAGAACGCGCCCTTTTCCGTAAAAGGGGTGGTCCGACCCAACCACGAAACTTAAATGCGAACCGATTTCGCGTAATAATGACTGACGTTTAATCGTAACGCCCCCTTTTCATCCTGTGTAACATCGAAAGAGAAACGGATTCGAAAACTTTTACTTCAATGAATTCTAATAGCGTTGTCAATACTTTTACAACACGTTTGCTCTACTTGTTACCTTCAACTTGCCAAAAACTCTATCATATATATATACATAAGGATAGACACTTTATGTATGCTGTATATATATATATATATAGATAAGATTATGCTTTCAAGATTGATAATTTTTCTTTTCAAATATTTCAAATAACGGTACACATTTGACAAGAGGAACACTCAAACGTGTTACATATATAATTGTATAATGTAATGTAATATATAATAAGATTTATATATATATATATTTTTTTTATTTACTTTTTCTATCTCTTTTAATTATATTTTTATCTATAATTTTCAATATAAAAAATAACAAAAGTTATTTGAATAAAAACACTGAAGAGAGATACTTACTATACGTTATGCTTTATCTACATAATCATTTTAGCAAAGAACACTTATCTGACACTTAACTTATCTTTTATTTTAATACTTCTTATTGTTAGAAAATTTATTAAAGATAAAAAGAGTAAAAATAAAAAATAAAAAAAACAGGTAAAATACGATCGTACCGGTACACGTACAATGTTCCACCATTTTACTCTATATATAGTATATATTCGTTAATATGTATCTACCTTTTATCAAGTAAATGAAGAACAAGAAGAAAAAGAAGTAGAAGTAGAAGTAGAAGAAGAAGAAGAAGTAGAAGTAGTAGAAGAGAAAAGTGTTCTCGGAGATTCTCTAAAACGTTAAAACGTAGAGAAGCTCTTCTAGTAGATATATGCATATCATCCCCATCGAAGAAACGGTAATTTCCAATATCACCCTTTAGCATAGTACGAGAAGCCATAAAATACATTTTACAATCCATATCATCTTTACACTAACCTTCTTCCTTCCCCCCCCCATCCACCCTCTCTCCCTCCCTCCCTCCCTGTCCAACCATCGTCTAATCACGAAACGTTTGTTTTATCTTTAACGTAAACTTATAGCGAGCGAATTAAATCGAGCTTTATAAAGAAGAAGAATAAGTATTTTAAAGAAAAAAAAAAAGAAGAAAAAAAAGGAAAGATAGTTTAAACGATAGAACACGTTGAAAGCAAATTTCGATACGATATCGTAGTAACGGAAGCGTGAATAAAAAAAAATAGAAATAAGAGAGAGAGAAAGAGAGAGGTAGAGAAAAAAAAATAGAAAAAAGAAGGAAGGTAAATGTAATATATAGAAAGAAAAAAAAAATCAAATGGGTAAGGTATACGTAAAAAATAACCAAGCTGATATCAAGAAGTTGATTCGGATGGGGTTGTACAGCTTGTAAAATGAAAAAAAAAAAGAAAGGTAAAAACAAGGTAGAAAAAAAAGAGTAGAAAGAAGAAATAAAAGCTTCGTGTCATACAACCGAAAGCGGATGAAGTAGATAGAATTCGAAACTATTAAACTAAACGTTTTTTTTTTTGTATTTTTTTTTTGTATTTTTTTTTATTTTTATTTTTTGTTTTTACCTTTTTTCGTAAAGCGAGTTTTCGGTGTCGTTGAGATCTCGATACTGTACGAATTTTCATCCCCCCCATCATACCCTCGGCATCGTGTCACGAATTTTTTTTTCTTCTTCTTTTTCCTGGTTTTTTTTTCTCCTTTCTTTCTCTTCCTCTTCCTCTTCCTCTTCCTCTTCCTCTCTTTCTCATCCTCACTCACCATTTTATGAGAGAAGAAAATGTAACCGGAACTATATTCAATCTTTTTTGTGTTTTTTTTTTTTCAAAGACACTAAGTGCCATATTTCATTCAACGTCGATTAAATATTAGGGTTCATAAACGTTTTGTTTTACATGAAAAAAAAAAAAATTAATAAAATATTGAAAATAAAAAACTGTAACCTGTTGAAATAATATTTGAAAAAATATTGTAACCTCTTTAAATATAATTTAAAAAATAAAATAGAACAATTGCAAATGCATATACGTACGTGTGGTATCTGTAAAAATTTAAATTTAAAAATAAGAATAAATTAATGAAAATTGAAATTAAAAAAAAAAAAAAAAGAATTTCAATAACCGTAACACATTTTCTTCTTCATCATATCTTTAACATATATTATAACCAAGTCTGATATTTTATTTCGTTATTTAGTAGAAGTAAGGTTTTTAAAATGTAGCACCCAAGAGAATTCAACTTACACCTAATGCACTTTATGGTTTATGGTAAAATACTCCCTTACTTTTTCTCTCCTTCTCTTTACCTACCACCCTTATCTTTTGTTATTCATACTCTCAAATAAGTTAATCGATGATGAAGCACCATCATCATAATCATCATCATCATCATCATCATCATTATCATAACCATCATAAAACCATCGCTTTTATATCTCATATTAATTATCGTTCAAAAGGTAATATATGCAAAACAAAAGGGCGGATCCTGGCAATAAAAAATTTTCCTTAGGGTCTCTCTAGTCTTATAAAAAAAATATGAGAAAAATACTTGGGGAAAGTGAACGATTATGTGTATGAAACTATGTACATGTATATATATACATATATATATATATATTATATATATAAAGAGAACTTGATTCGCCGTTCTTTGCATTTCTCTGAAAAAGATTTTACATCACCGAGACCGAAATCCAGTAAAGCCATCTGCTATCTCTCTCTCTCTCTTTCTCTCTCTTTCTCTTTCTATTTCTCTCTCTTTTTCTTTCTTTCTTTTTCTCCAACGTTATCAAGGATCCTTTAACGCGGACATCCGCTACGCGATATTCATTATTCATAATATTCCAGCGTGCTGCTGCGAGAGCAGTTCTTTTCGCGAGCACGTTTCCTGTGCCTCTGAAAATAGCCGTCATACGTTTTCACGAACCAACCGAGAGAGAAAGAGAAAATGAGAGAGAAAGACCTACGAATAGAAAAGATAAAAAGAGATAGAGAGAAAGATATATATATATATATATATATATGTATAGAAATATAGAAATATAGAAATATAGAGAAAGAGAGAAAGAGAATAGTTAGCAAACTGTTTTACAAGCTCGTATATGCCATTTGAATAAATATAGATAGCACGTTAATAAGCAGTTCGCTAATTGCTTCTGACGTAAATAACCATGTACGTGTTAGTATACCTCGCTTATAACATAGTTTCCCCTTCCCTCCCCCTCCCCCTTTCCACCCCTTCCCAAAACTTTGGATAATTATAAATTAAATAGGTTAAACCGAATAAAACCGCGATAATACGTCATCGTGCTACTTTAGGCATGTACTGATATAAATATATATATGTATGATTTTGTAAATCATTTTAGAATGTATATTATAATTTAATTATCGTCGAATCTTATACCAAAAATAATTAAAATATTTAACAGAGATTATTTTACAATTATTATTGCATTAACAAAGACATATTTTAGATGTAAGTAGAATAAGAAGGAATAAGAAACAAATTATTCGGCCGAGGATAGAAATTTAATAATCGTGTTAAAAGTTTGATCATTTTTCTTTTTTCTTTCGTCCATTTTTTTTTCTTTTCTTTTTTTTATTTTTTTCTTTTACCTCATTCATTCGCGAGATAGAATTCGAGCGCGGGAAATTGAATTTCGCTATTCAAAATGCCCAAGCGTTTGCAAGAAGTTCGATCCTCGATTTTCTTCCTATCTATCTATATCTCTCTCTCTCCTCTCTCTCTCTCTTTCTCTCTCTCTTTCTCAAATACGTTACCATGTTCTTCTTATAGTAGAACAGGCATCTACCGCGTGAAGGGATATAAAAGACACGCGGAATTTCCTTCGCATTGTTCGGAAAAACTTTCGAATTCGTTGAATTCGACGCTAGGAATTGAATTTCTTCTTTCCCACTGCCAACCACCCCCCCCCCTTCTCTACCTCCTAAATCCCAACCCCTAACTCCCACTCTCACCCCCTGCACCTCCCACCAACCAAAACTCAACTCTCGTTCCTTCTTCAATTTTTTTTGTCCCTTTTTTTTTTTGACGTCAAATCAACCGCAATCACAAAGCTGCTTTTACCAACCACCCACCTTTCCCCCCCCCTCCTCTTCCCATTATCTTACCTTATCATCAATATCCAACTACGTACTATACTTTATTTTTTGTCTAGCGTGTGTCTCTCGTCTATTCTCGTTTTCTCTTCACGATTTATCAAATGAACGTAGTTTACTGACAAATAAGTTTATATGTTAATAAAAGGTGTGTTCACTAACCTGTTCACATTAAGCAAAAAGGATTTTTAGGTTTGGAAAGATTTTAATGGAATTCTACTACTAATACTATATAAAATAGTATATACTATACTAATATATATGTACTATATTAATATATATACTATAGTAATTCTAATGCTATATAAAATGATAACAGTGATTTCTAATTATTATATGTATTATATAAATTATATATATATAATATTATATAATTATATATAATAATTAAAATATATAAAATATATATACTATATAAAATAGTACTATAGTAATAGTAATAGTATATACTATACTAATTCTAATACTACATAAAATGATAACAGTATATTTCTAATTATTATGTATAATAATTAAATATTATAATATATGTAATATATAAATATATATAAATAAATAAAATATATAATATATAATAATTAAAAATAAATATATATATATATATATATGGTCATCATCCATCAATACTTTTGTACAGAAAAAATTAAAACAAATATTCGAGTTATTTTTGTTTAAATATTAAAAAATTCTTCACAAAACTATTGGAATTGGGACCGAGCCAAATCATTGTCTTTTCTTTTATTGTTCCAATTATAATTAAAGCATATTGTAATACTATCTAAAAATATCGTCACACTTGGCTATACGAAATTGTTTTTGACATATCTATCACAGAATAATCAAATATAACAAAACGAATTTATTGTGTTTCATTTGACCAAGTTCATCATTTTATTTCTTTTCAATTCTCTACCTGTTACACCACCAATTCGCGTACATTCTTGTCCGCACGTATAGTAATCTGTCAGAATAAGGTGGTTGGTTGCTTCTATGCATAAATTTTCCTTCCCGTTAACGTTTACGTTTTTACTCGCACGAATCAACCGAAGTAACGCACGGTTAACCAGCAAAACTCGCAATTTTGCTTGTTTCTTTTTTTTTTTTTCTTTTGATTATTCAAAACGCAACGAGAATTCATTTGTTTTATTATCTTATATATAATATAAAATCATAATACGAAAAATCAATTTTAACTTTTATATATTTGAACATTCTATCTATCTTAATAATTTAAAAAGAAAGACCAATAAAATGACACGAAATAAACAATGATTTTATTACAACCTTTTCTTATGCTGGACATAAAATAGTTCAACCCTTCTACACGTAGTGGACACACACTTTTTCACTGATCCCTCAATTCCTCTTCCGTTGCATATTTTCTCACACGAATTAATTTTATTCAAATTTTGATACACTTGTCTTATATCACAGGTAACATTTAACATCGTAGTATCACAGACACTAAGTAAATGAGAACGTTGTATTTTTAAATTATTTCTATTAGGTATATGACTACGTCATACACATGCGTAACATTCGAAAAGTTATATAAACAACATTGAATAAATGTGTAGTGGTAGGGGACATTAACTCAGTGGTAGGGGACATTGACTCAGTTCAACAGCGGATTTCGAAGAAGACGATACTCCGACCAATATTTTATTTATATTATCATCAATACACTTTATTAAGTATATTACTATTGTTGTACACATACGTAACATTTGGGAAATCATATAAACAACATTGAAGAATAAACGTATTTTCATAGAGGACAACGTGCCAGTTAGAAGGAGAATTTTGAAGAAGACGGTATTCCTTATATGTATTCCGTGCTTTTAAATAATAAAACACATTTTCTTCGATTTATTAACAATCATAGGTATGTTTAACAGAGAGAGAGAGAGAGAGTGAGAGAGAGTGAGAGAGAGTGAGAGAGAGTATATACATTTTTCTAAACATTTATATAGTTATTAACATAGTTAGAATATTAAATAATTGTAATTTAATTATTAATATTATGAATAAGTGTGTTATCCTTTAAATTATCGCTACACTGGATTTTTTAATTATCTAATATTATATAATATTATCTAAATAAATATAATTTTTTATTTATTATAAATAATATATATTATAGATAATATATATAATATAATATATAAATATAAAATTAATATAAAATATATAATATATTTAAAATATATTAATATATTTTATTTATAATAAATAAAAAATTTTAATATATAATATAATTTAATATAATCTATAATTTAAATATTATTATATTACACATAATATATAATATAATATTATATTATATATTATATTATAAATATTACCTAATTTTATAAATTTTGCATATTACTCATTTTATAAAATGTAACAAAATATTAAAACACTTAACAATTATCTACACTTTTTAAAAAATCTTTTTAACAGATTTTATTACAAAACAAATTGATCTAATAATTCATCAAACATTTACATTTAAAATAGATTTGATTAGCAATTAGAATAATTATTAAGCAACAAGTATATATATATATA
>NW_015149087.1:313770-333895 GCF_001465965.1 Polistes dominula
ATATATATATATATATGCATTTATAAAATAAAGATTTTTACCTTATTCTTATTCCTATTCTTATTCTTATTCTTATTCTTGTAACTTTCCTTTTCTTTTCTTTATCTTGTCTACCTTCGAAGCTTTCTGAAAGGGTAGCACTTAAAAAAGTCGAGTACTTTTTTTTATCGTTTCATTTACCTTCTTTCATTCTTTGTATGTGTTCTCTTACAATGTCGTTTAAAAGATCGATGAAGATGGTAAGAGAAAGAAAAGAAGAAAAAAAAATATATATATATATAAGGTGGAAATGTAAAGAGAACTTTAGGTAGTAGCTACTTACTGTTGCTACTTCGACTTAACGCCGAAGAGACGGCGAATAATTTCTCGTGTAAACATTTATCTTACCTTTCGCATAAATTCTATTTCAATTTTCTTCTACGAAACCATCGTAGTCGTCGTAGTCGTCGTAGTCGTCGTAGTCTTCGTAGTCGGACAGTTAGTAAGAAAAGAAATAAAGTTTCTTTCGTTTAAATGTTAAAACAAAAGAAGAGTATAAAAAAAGAAGAATTTCTAAATAAATAAAAAATAAATCAACAATAATCCTACAAGTTCCAAATTAATTTTCTACTCAATTTGGGTGGCTTTGTAAAAATGTTTTTCCAATGTAAACGTATAATTATTAAATTTAGAATTAAAATAAGGAATTATAAAGCATTTTTATATTTTAACATAATTTATTATTACCATTATAGCATTAATTATTATATTATTTTAAATAAAAAAGCATTCAAGTAATTCAAATTAGTGAACGAGTTTAGTATGGGATTGATATAAGTTGAAATAAATATTATTTAAAAAGCTTTCACGTGTTTTTTTGTTCGCATTTAAGAAATTTATTTTTATTTTTCTCAATTTAACTTTTCCATTCGTTTTCCCCATAAATAATATCGTATTTTTTATTACCATTTGATCGATGTTTTTCAAATTCCGCTAATATGAATTACCGATAATGTATGATAAAAATTCATTCGTAAAGGAAGAAAAAAATCAAAAATAAAAAATAGAGATGAAAAATAATTTTTACGATTGATAAACAAAGTATTAAAATTTCAGAATGTGAATTCGTTCTAAGTGTACCGTACAACTACATATAATGGATTCATATAAATGTTTATGTGTAAAGATAAATATCGATGATTAATAAAACGTATTTTTCTTGACTCGTGAGATATTGAAAAAATATAAAAAAGAAATACATCAAAATGTATAAAACACTTAATTGTTTATAATAATTCGTATTTTTATTTAATATTTCGTATCAACAACGTACGATAAATTTATTATAATCAAGCTATTCATTGTCCTTGTATAAATAAATTAAATTGTTTTAGCCACAAGGGGGAAAAAAAGGTAGATAATACATATAAAAAAAAAAATAAGAAACGTAAAAAGAAAGGAAACATAAGGAAAGTATGTGAAAAGAAAGGAAATAAAGGAAAAGAAAAGTAAGGGACACAGAAAAGGACTTACGATAAATTCGTTCCCTTGGGGGGAAAAAAAAAGAAAAGAAAAAAGCTTAGGTATAATCGAGCAAATTCAATTGTAACGAAACGATGAAACCTACGTTTCGACAACAAAGTAACTGCCATAAATATTACATTAAATACGTTTAACATTTTCAATCTTTAATGTTTTATAAGAAAAAATATCAAATAAATGTACCCACAATACTATCTTATTGATCATTTTATAATACGTGAGTGTATCGCTTATAACAAATAGAAATTTGCTATATTAAAATATTAACTATAAAATATAAAATATTTGTTAATTCAATTTGAAAAGATAAATTTTACAATTTTATTTATCCAAAGAATAACATTTTTTGACAATGATCAAAAATAATATTTAAATTATAATAAAACAATATTATTTATATTTTTACAACATTGATGATGATGATGATAATAATAACTATGGTATTGGTGAAAAGAAAAATGTTCTAATTTAATTCTAGTTGTTCCGTTTCTTTTCCTATTTCCCCCCCCCTCCCTCCCTCCCTCCCTTTCAACTTTTCACCGAACCCTTGAGACAATTTTTGTTATCAACCTTTTTTTTTTTTGTTTATTTTCATTTCTCTCGAACGATTCTGTCAGATCCGTAAGATTTTCAGGCTGTTGGCAAACCACCGATGTTGCGGTAAGTGAACGGAGATAGATGGATAAAGTGAGAGAGAAAACTGTGATGGGGATAAGGGAGGGGGGCTAGGGGGTGAAGAAGGGAGAATCGAAGACGAACGCGCACGCGAATGCACCCGAGGGAATATCGGAAGGGATGGAAAATTTATTTCCAGCCGGTAATGGGCCCCGACCAGTAGCTTTCGGGCCAGTGACGAAGTATCTTCCGGGTCGCCCAAGTCCTCCTTCTTCTCCTCTGGTTTGAAATTCCCTTAAGGATTTTCCACTGTCTGCCCGGTGTAATGTAATGTTAAAGGAGAGAGGAAAAGGGAGAAATTAGAAGATAGAAATTAGATAACCAATCTTATCTATCTAATACACACACACGTATATATATATATTATATAAATAGTTTTATTTATATTTATATTCAATTGTTTCTAATATAATTTTACGTTTATTATATTTTTTACTATTTTTAATTACGGATTATCTAGGTCTTTAGGTACTGTAAATTTTCAATAGATGTTGCTGTATTACAATTCAATTATTTTAGGGGTTTTTTTCAGAGTTACATATGACATAACTAAACTTATTTTTTATATTTTTTTGTGTGTGTATGTATTCTATTGTAATTGTGATATTATTTTGTGTATTATTATAATTTACTAAATAATTTAGAATAATATTAAATCAACATTTTATAATAAAACCACATTAACACGTTGTCAAAACATCCTAGTATAATATAAATACCATAACTATTATAAATAATAATCGTATGATCTATCGTTAAACTAAACGTAAATGTAACAAACAATAGATAATTTATTCTCAACAAATCGTATTACTTGAATTATCCTTGGTCCATTAGAAAATCGTATTCAATATCTAAAGTACTTCGTAGAGAATATATATATACCGAAATAGGACGAAGGGTTAAACGAATGGTCACCCTTAAAGGTTTCCTTAGCAAGAGAGAAAGATAAAGACAGTGTACACAAACGAGAACAACTACCTACCAACCTACCAACCTACCTGCATGCATGCATGCATGCATGCATGCAAAGCTATATGTACTTACTTCCATGTGTATTGAAGTGACCACCATAGAGGATACATAGTGTATGGTGGATGGAAACAACGTCAGTGCTAAATCCGGAGATAGCAGCGAGGAGTTTAGTCAGAATTCCCTCATCCTTCTCAACTTCGACAATTGACTTTAATCGGACCAGGAAGTGAAATAGACGAAGAGAAAGAGAATGAGAGATAAAGAGAGAGAGAGAGAATAAGAGAGAATGAGAGCGTGTGTGTGTATGTAAGAGAGAGAGAGAAAACGAATTACTCATGCGAATAGCAATACAATTATAGTTGAGCTTGTAACAACAAAAGCTTTCCTCTCTCTCATTCTCTCTCATTCTCTCTCTCACTCTCATTCTCTGTCTGTTTCTCCATCTCTGTCTTTCCCATTGTTCGTGTGCATTGGTAGCGACGCGAAACGTTGAGAAACTTGCCTCCAAACTACTCTCCGAAAGCAACTCTCTTTTCCCTTTCTCTAACAACTAACTCTCTCATGTATATAGAGATATATATGAGTATGTGTATGTGTGTGTGTATGTATTTAGGTAAGAGAGAGAGAGAGAGAGAGAAAGAAAGAAAAAAGCGTAAAAGAGGGTGAGGGAAATGAGATTTTAGCGGGTCGTTACCACGTAGGATTGGAGTGCAAATAGCGTTATACGCATTAACTGACCTTGAGGACCTTTTACTATTTTTTTCCCCTCAACACGTTTCTTTATTTCGTTATCGTTTTTTTATTTTTGTTTTTTTTTTTTTTTTTTTTTAACACTCGATCCTTTTTTTCTTCTTGTTTTTTAATTTGATTTTATCTAAATCGTTTCTTTGTTTTTTTTTTGTTTTTGTACATCAGAGAACGTTTTTTTAAATGAAATTTAAGAATTTATTTATATTAGGATGAGAGAAGCAAATTTTTTCAAGATAAATTTTATTTTGTAAAAAAAAAAATGCAATTTTTTAAAGGTAAAACTTTTCAACACAGACAATAAACGTAAGAATTTTTGGTTCAATGTAATATTACAGAAAAATATCGTAAATCATTGTCACGTAGAGTTTTATGTTAAAAGTCAACGACTTATGTACTAGTTGCAACTCAGAGAAGTTGTAACAACCTAACGAGTTTCTTTTCTCGACGTCTTTGACGTCGTCGTCGTCGTCGTAGTCGTCGTCGTCGTAGTCGTCGTTGCAAAATGCAACGTCATTCGGTTGCAATATCCATGTCGACGTTCCGTAGTAAAATCCAAAAGTCCTTTTCTTCCTTTCTTTCTTTCTTTATTTCTTTTTTTCTATCTTTTTTGCTAGCCAGCAAAGTTTTTTGGTCAGTTTTGCCGAAGCGGAAAAGAACGTTCCTGACATTCGTGGTTATCAAAGGACGAACGTTGCACATACCACAGGTCCCCAAATGCATTCCGTGCCAACGCACGTTTACGATGAATTCACCCCACTGCAATCCGTTTTCTCTTCCTTTAAACTCAACATATGTATGTTTATATGTGTGTGTATGTATGTGTATTATGTTGAATATTTTCTAATTTTCTCTTTTCTTAGTAAAACTCGTCAGATTATTAGGAACAAAAATTCTTGTATACGTGCATTAATAAACTTTGATAAATTTGACGAAATTAAAAATGCATTTAAAAAGATCAAACTTGTATAAATGTACTCACACATTTACATTACTGTGAATTCATTTATTTATTATTAAATTATTGAATATTACAAGAAATTATTATTAAAAAATAACAATATTATAATACAATAGTACAATATACAAATATTTGATCCTAATATTAATAATAATTGATGTACATTTAATATCATTTACCGAGAGGTAGATAATTACAGATAGAGAATCTTCATAGATATTATATTGAGTGGTACTCGTGTTAGTGCAAATTCCAAAGACTTTCGTGTTACAGTATTAAACCAACAATTCTCTTAAACGAAGAATTTTCAAACTGATAAATGACTCGTATCTCTGATTAGAATTAATTTTCCGAAAATGTTAATAACGAATCGTTATTACAAATAGTTCGATATACATATATATATATATATGTAGTATATATTACAATATGTCTCTATACTGTTCGAACGATTAAACGAGAGCATTCATGCACGATAGAATTATGCATAGTTATACTATTATCTAATTCATTCAACATTTAATCGTAAATAAAAAAAAAAAAAATAAAAAATAACCAACAGATAACTGAACTTCATTAAATTTAATCGTAAGATTTATGTGTTAATAAAAGTTAATCGTTAAAAGATATTAAATCTTCTTATCTTATAAATTACGTGTCACGTTATTTGTCTGCAATGGACTCCTAAACTACTGAACCGATTTGAATATAATTTTGCATAGTGTGTGCAGTTTCATCCAACTTAAAAGATTGGATAGTTTATATCTCAATTTATAATCGCAATATTATTTGTTTATTAACAAAGAGTCATGATTTTCTCTGTTAGTTCGATAAGATTCTAATAGCAACGCGTGACGGGGCACCCCTAGTTGAAATATAAATCAAAATCTATTTCTTATTCTTGCATTAATATTATATTATAACTATATCTTCATATATTTAATATAATTATATAATAATTAATGATTTAATTATTTATTAATTAAATTAATTAAATTTATTATATATTAAGTATATTATATTAAGTATACTCTAATGCAACTATATATTAATATAGTTATCATTTATATATTTATTATAAAATTATTTATATAGTTAATTGATTATAACTATATAATAATATATAGTTTATTATTATCGATATTTAACATAGATTATTCTCATGAACAAAATCGCGCTGAACAATCATCTCTATTCACGAAATATCACATTTTGACTATGAAGATAAACGAGAAAGTTCAAAGAGAATAGGCCGTGAACCGAAGGTAACTTAGTATCTGTATATATATATATATATACAAGATATCATTGGTTAGCCAGGAGCATCGTACTCACCAGAGCTTTTGGTAGTTTCCCGAGCTTTTACCCAGCTTTAGACGATTCTCGAATGCTTTGATCATACGGATTGTCTTTCTCGTATATACACATATACCAAACATATATATATACACACAAATACACATGTGTTATACACATATAATACATTTTTTATTTCTTTCACTTTGTAGACAATTGTTTAACATTAAGAATATATTTATATATATATTTTTTTTAAAAAATGTTCACATTTTTCTCACCTTGATAAATTTGAATTTAACTGTATATATTATATAATAAAAAGTCATATAACCATCAGCACTTTTACTAGCACCATTACCTTTACTCTTCTTCTTGTAATAATTCGTTTGCCATTATAAATTTGTCTTTTTTTTTTTGGATAGAACCATTCGTGTGGATATACGAAAGTGTGAATGAGTGAGAAAGAGAGAAAGAAAGTAAAAAAAGAAAGAAATGTAGAAGAACGGTCGCGTTTCGGTCATAATGTCGAGTAAAACATCGCAGCTATTCGCGCTATTCACGTGCAACAGGTATTATTCTCAACGTTAAACTCTCTCACAGCATCAGTAGCAGCATCAGTAGCAGTAGCAGTAGCAGCAGTAGTAGCAGCAGCATAGGCTGTAGAAGCTACTGCTGCTACTGCTGCTACTTCATCGCTTTCGAGCGTAAAGTTACACACGAACGACGTAGTTCGAATCGGAAATTTTTACAGAGACCTCGAAAATGGAAACGATTTGTACGTACTACTACCACTACCACTATTACTACTTTTATCTATCGCGTCGATGACTACCTCTCTTTCCATCTCGTATTACAAGTTTCAACGATCACGTTCGAGTCATGTTAAATATATACTAACGCTTGAAACTAACCACCCACCCCCTACCATACTTTACTTTTATCTGAAATATCTGAAATATCACGTTTATATATGTGTGCGTTAACAAAATTTTCATTAATTACAAATTCTGTTGGTACAAATTCTACCCTCAAAAATGGGAACAAATTATAACCAAATGAGTATTGTTATGTATATATAATATTATATAAATAAATTATATATTGTGTAAAATATATATAATATAGAATAAAATAAATTTTAATATATATAAATTACGTGTCACGCTGTTTGTCCGCAATGGACTCTTAAACTACTTAACCGTTTTTAATAAAATTTTGCACACTTTGTGCAGTTTCATCCAACTTAAAAGATAGGATAGTTTATATCATTCTAACAGATGGCGGTATAAGGCAATTCGTGTATCGGACTGATTGTGAGCCACAGCAACGCGTGGCGGAGCACCCCTAGTAAAATATATATTATAAAATATTATANCGCAACAGTCTTTGGAAGAATGTGCAACTTACTGACTACAAATATGACTCGATAATCTCATAAAACAAAAAAATTCTCTCCGGGTCAAATGACCCATTGTGGTAGATATCGGTATACAACAATGATTACTCAGAAAAAACAAAACAAAACAAAACAAAAAAATTTTTATAACTATATATTAATACCTTAGAAAAAGTCATGAAGTCAAATGTGCAAACGCAATAAAATTATACGTGCATTTTCAATGCAAAAGTTCAAAATGGGTCATTTGACCCGTTATGGTATGTTTAGTGTTAAGTTTATTGAATTAAATCCTAGAACAGTGTTAGTCCGAAATTTTGTAGATAAATGTTACTCGGTTTTTCTTCAAATCCCATTTTTATCTCAACACATACATTGTTTTTGATAATCGTTTTAAACCAAGGATAAGACAATTATTTTCTTTATATTTACATAGTATTGTTATTACATATTCAACTTTTACAGAACATTTAATAATTAAATTTGGAAATAATCTTGTGTTTGAAAATAATTATTCGTGTGTAAAAACCATTTCAAAAATGTAATATGATTATCATGGGAATGGTGTGGAGACAAAAAAAAATCAAAAAACAGAACAAACGAAATAGGAAAAAAAATGAAAAAATGAAGAAATCAAAAAAGAAAAAAGAAAACCACATTTGATCTCTCTCTCTCTCTCTTTCTCTCTTTCCTCTCTAAACTAAACGCTATTATTCCTTTTAACTCACTATCAGATATGTTATATGTGTATGGTGAGATTTTGTGTTGGAATCGATTTTTTGGAGTATATGGAAACGTCCCAGGGATGGGTATAAATTTGTTCAAAAATAGAAAATCCATTACCATCGGATTTGATGCAGATAAAGAGCTTGATGCCCGTGCAAGCGCATGTATTTGACGTTAAAAAATTCATAACGACGTGCGAGTACCAAACTGGACCTCTTCTCTACTTCGCTATGCACGAGACTCGAGAGTGATAAAATACTCCCACAAACTAAGAGTATAAAAACGAGAGAGAGAGAAAGAGAAAACGAGATATATATATATATATATATATGTAGAAAAAAAAAAGAACGAAATTACAGAAGAATAAGATCTCACAATAATAAACAGAATTATTTATTAATAATCAAATAAAATAAAAGTGTGTGTTTGGATCAAAAAAAAAATAATACGTAAGTTAAATAAAATATTTAAGGGGTACCACTAGTTTGACATTTTGACAAAATCGAATGTTTGTTTGCATATTTCGATACAAACTTTTTTGTTCTGCCGCCCCCTTTCCAGAAAAAAATATTACTTAGCACCCCATGAAAATTAATTTTTTTTTTTTTAATTTTAATAGCAATTAATAGGAAATATATTAATATTAATGTTTCTACCGCCACCCTAAATCGCTGCAGCACCCACCAAGGAATAGAAGCGTCCACTTTAGGAATCACTGATTTATATCTTTAAAAATAACATACTAAAATTTCAAATGCATATCTCAAATAGTTTTTTAGTTACAACCATCTAATATTTCTTAATTTATAAAAATGATATTAATTAATTTAAATTTTAAAAATATATTTTTTCATTACATATCCACGAATATCCATGCACAGTAGTTTTCTTTAAAAAAAAAAATTCTAGTGGTGTCCCTTAAACAAAAATAAGACGTTGAATGACAGAGAGAGAGAGAGAGAGAGAGAGAGAGAGAGAGAGAGAGAGATAAAATAAAAGTATAATGAATAAAAATTACTTGATAATAGTTAGCTGTGAAATTAGTTATAAAGAAAGAGTGTTGCATTTTTTGTTGATAACACAAAAGCCAGATAAATTTCTTTATTACCTTACGAGATAATTGAAGTACAAAATAACGAAAGAGAAAGAATCTCACGAGAAACTCAGAAACAATACATATATATATAGAGAGATGCATTACACACACACACATATATATATATACATGTATACGTATACATATACGAGAAGTGTTGGCAATAAAATTAGAAAAAGACAACCGAGAAAGCGATCACTTTTACGAGTTCCCATAAACCGTAGAAACACTGACTTTTTCTCTCCTTTTTCTTTTTTTTTTTCTTTAACTATCTTTAAACTCGATATAAAAAATAAAAAAAGCAACAACGACAACAACAAAATAATAAAAAAAAAAAACAAAAAGACTCGCAAGATGAGAGAAAACTATTCGACCACCAAAAACGTTGACGCAAGTGGTTTTAATAACGTTTTCCAAAAGGATACATTGAAACCATAAAAAAACAAATAATGCATGGCACCAAAGGGATATACTATTTAACAAAACACAACGTTGTGTGTACGATGTGCTTCGTCGATCTATATGATAAATGGTCGACTAAAAAAAAAAAAAAAGAAATGAAACCCATGTGGTTTTTTTTCTTTCTTCCTTTTCGCGTTATTCAAAAAACATGAAACTCTAAACAAAAAATAAAAATAAAAATTGGAAACTAGGGAATAAAACAAAAAATCTAAAGTAAATCTCACGAAAAGGGACAAAGTTAAATGAACATAATGACGATAGAAAAAAAAAAAAACTATAAAAGTATGATGAACGTAGTAGAATATCGTCAAAAACCACAGGAGTAGGTTCTGTTTTTCGTTAAAGGGCTCTTCTCTTCGAGATAAAAAATAAAAAAACGAAAGAGAGAGAGAGAGAGAGAGAGAGAAAAAGGGTAGAAAACAGGAAGGTAAAAAAAGAAAAAAAAATAGAAGAAAGTAGAAGAGAAACGTGGGGGAGGAATAGAGAGGAAAGTGTATCGGGTATAATCGGGTTTACAGTGAAAAGAGAGATAGAAAGCAGAAACTGAGTTTATTTATCTGGCGTGTTTTACGCTCGAAATCCTTTTGCGAAAAAAATAAAACGTAAATAGCAATTTGGTTTAGTTGTGACACTAGAAGATGATAAGAGAACATTCATAAATAATTCAATGAATTAACTAATAATATGTTATGATATGTTTGTGCGTGTGTGTGTGTTAAATTAAATTTGTGATTGAAACGAGGATGTTAAATTATTTTTGTAATAAAATGTACATATTTAGAAAGAACGAATACGTATTTTTCTAATAATCTTGTAAATATAATTTTTATATTAAATAAATTATATAAATTATTTTAATTTATTAATTATTACTAATTTATTATTATTAATTGATATTAGGAACTTGAAAGTTCATTGTAGCGAATACCAAATGCTGCTAGTGTTCTATTACAACTTTATTATTATTATTATTATTATACTATTTTAATTTTTTAATTATAAATTATAAATAATATTTTTATAGAATAAATAAAATTATATTTATCGATTGGCACGTGTATGGAAAATATTACAAAAATATCTTGAAATAATAATTCGATAAATTTAGTTCGAATAAAGAAAAACAATAAACTAAATGAATTTATTATTTTTTTAAATGTTATCTATACCACAAATATTAATAGTACAAACACCATAGATTAATATTTTACCATACAAATATGTGAAATTTTCTAATAATCGTAATACTTCTTTTAAAACGATCAAATTTCAGACTAAAGCAAAGTTAGTTTCACCATTTGAGAAAACTAAAGCTTGCCACGGTAATACCCGTTTTATAGGACGGGAGAAACGAGTAGAAGGAGGAGGAGAAGAAGAAGGAGGAGGAGATGATGATGAGAAGGGTTGCCGTTGGCATTGAGGAAGGAATTTACACCCCCTTTTTCAACCCCCTTGAAATCATGCTTCTTCTTCTTCTTCTTCTTCTTCGTTCTTAAACTCAACGTACCACATCCGTCTTTTCTGTACTTGTTCCTTCCTTATCTCTTCTACTTTTTCCAAGGTGAGAATACCGAAAGATCGGTGTAATTATGCAAGAAGAAAAGAAAATGGCCGAATAACACGAAAGAAATAAAGAAAAAGGGGAAATGGAAAATTGGAGTCTCGAGGAAAGATTTCTCTCTCTCTCTCTCTCTCTCTCTCTCTCTCTTTTCCCAACGATTTCAACGAAATTGGAATTTATTTTTCGTCTGTGTATGTAAGACGTGAACCCTCCGTTAACTGGATTCGTCAAGAGATTTATAGGCTAATGATGATCGTTACTACCTAGGATTACGAGGTTCACCTTAATCGAACTTTCGAATTGATCGCTGCCACCTCGAATAAAGCAAAATTCTTGAAATCATTTTATACCTCAACCCCACAAACTCTCTTATAAAACACCATAAAAACTCTTCCAATCTTTCTATCAATAATATTTTTTTTTTTTTTTTTTTTAAGTTAAAAACTGATCGGATTAAAGATCTGATCGGTTCATTGTTCTTTCAATTTATTCTTACAAATTATTTATCAACTATAAGCACACACATACACACGCACACGATACACACACATTTTCTTTCGTTTACGTTTACGCGTATTAATCGACCCCCTCTCACACTCTCTCTCTCTCTCTCTCTCTCTCTCTCTCTCTCTCTCTCTCTACCTCTCTCTACAATGTTTACATTTTGTCTCGAGTCGCGTAATCTATTTACTCGTACATTTAGTTAGTTTCTATCAGTCAAACGGTGAAGGTGACGTAAACACAGGTAGTAGCTTATTATTTGAACGTATTTAATAAGCAACGATTTTTAACTAAAATATCAATCTTAATTATTATTATTTTATTACCAAAGAAATGTGTGACGATAACGTGGTTTCCAACTTATTTAATTTTTAAAATACCATGTATGGGCCGTCTATTTTGAAAGTGTCCTATCTCCATTTTCCAAACAAAAAAATCGAGTCAAGAATTCTGATGAAGAATCAATAAACTGGTTAAAAAGATGATGGATGCGTCTGGTCAGAAATAAACCGTATGAAAATTTTCTATGAGATATAAACTATCCTATCTTTCAAGTTTGAAACTGCACACAGTAGTTTAGGAGTCCATTGCAGACAAACAACGTGACACGTAATTTATATATATTAAGATATTTATGTTTGTTATATATATAGATAAACATATTATACGAATATAGGATTGAAAAATATAGAACTGACAATAGTATATATTCATAGAAAATTCACCATATAAACACATAATCTATATATCCATTTTTAAACATTTATTCGATTCCCAACAAAATTGGCTTGTCTTAGTTTAGCGACATATTTCGTACATTTCACTGACCATTTTCGAATGAGAAAGGGATAAAAGGGTGATAAGAAAAAGAAGAAAACATTGAAGTAAAAAGAATGGTAGTGGCATTTGTATCGGTTTCCATTTATTTTTCTCCAAATCTTAAAGATATCATTGTTTCAACACAACGTATCCCAAGCTTGGGCTACTATTTTCCTTAGTAACCCTTTTACTACCTTTCTCTATCGAACCTATCGTCAACAAAGATAAGAACGAGAAAGAAAGAAAGAAAGAAAGAAAGAAAGAAAACGACTTGGAAAATATTCGTGAAAACGATTTTACTGTTGAGCGTATTTCGTAAACGTGCAAAATTACGAGCCACATCGTATCGCATCGCATCGCATTGCATCGCATTGCATTGCATCGAATGCAATCGACATTGCAGTTTCGAGAGAGAGAGAGAGAGAGAGAGTGAGAGAGAAAGCTTCTGGTGCTACTATTCGAACGTATTTCCTCCTTCTATGCTAGTTTTCGCGAATTTACCTCCGTGTCACACACAGGGGAACAATTTTAAAATTTTGCAATCGAGTAAATCCTTTTCCCCCTAACCCCATTTCCCTCCCCCCTTCCCCCTTCCCTTCTTTCCACTTCCTCACACGTTTTTCACGTTATATACCGAATCACAATCCGATGATATATTTAAACCCCCGTCTTTTTTCATCTATTTCCTGCTTTTATTTTTCTTCTCTTTTTTTTTTTTGTCTATAGTTCTATTTTTTTGGTTTTAACTTTTTTTTTTACTGTTTTGTGGTATTTTTGTTTTAACCATCCAACAACGAAAATACAAGCTACGATGGACAACACTCGTGTGAATGCACGCGTATTATTACACATAAGGCAATATACACTTATTTTTTTTGTCACAATACATACTTGTATGTGTGTATGTGGTGTGTGTGTGTGTGTGTGAAGTGAATATATGCAAACATACATCTCCATACATATATATTTATATTTGTTAGCCTCGTTATAAACGAACGAAACGTCGAGGCCATTTCGCGGGATTTAGTTGGAAAATACGGTGGCGGGGGGTGGAAAGGGCAGGAAGGGAAGAGGATCATAGTACACAAATCGTAAACGTTTAATCGAGATTAAGAACTTGCTACCACTACAAATAACCTCTATGTTTCTACTCCCCCCCCCAACCAGAATCCCTCTAATTCTTCCCCCTCATCTCTCTCTCTCTCTCTCTCTCTCTCTCTTTCTTTTTCTAGTTTTATCTCGTTTTAACTAATCAAACCTATTACATCAAGCCCTTATCAGTCGTTAGTCACCTCTCAAGTGACAATGGTATTTTGATAGTATGGTCATAAGTCACGTGTGAAGTTACAAAACGAAATGTTTGTCAAAATTCGTTTTCTGTAAAATGTAGGGATGATTTACTTAGCAGTAAGGGTTAAGAAACTATGAAATTCTTTATCGTAGTTGTTTTTGATATAATACTCAACATCAAACTCGTATTACTTTGTTACGAAATAACGAAGACAAAAAGAGAGAGAGAGAGAGAGAGAGAGAAGTGAGTGAATGGGTAGGGGGTGGTAGGTGGTAAATATAAGCCGAGCAAATTTATCGTCACAATGTAAAACAAATTTTGTTGGAAGTTTTATACACCAATGTTATGCCTAGGCATTTAGGTTTTTTTCCCAGAGCTATGAAATATTTCATTGCCTATAAAAATAAACCCGAGAGAGAGAGAGAGAGAGAGAGAGAGAATTCCATGTATGTTTGTAGGTGTGAAAAATTATTTACGAAGATACGATAAAAAGTAGTAACAACCTAACACCCTATGACGATAAGAAGATACGATGAGGAAAAACCACCGGACCAATAGGTGGTTTTTCTTGGAAAAATCATTTTCTTGGATTTTTTTTTTTTTTAATAAAAATTTTTACAAAGTTTATAAGATTACAAATTTCAATTTTGTCGAAAATAATTTTACAAAACCATCTACAAATAGGTTCTTTTTCAATAAGAAAATACGATGAGGAAAAACTGCCCACTAATAAGTGGTTTTTGTTTTGCAAAAACCATTTCTTTAGGTTTTTTATACAAATTTGTATTTTTACAATATTTACAAAGTTACAAATTCCAATTTCGTACAAAACATTTTATAAAACCACCTACAAATAAGTTGATTTTTTTTTTTTTTTTTTATATATATATATGCGAACGTAGAAAATAAAATCAAAGAAAAATGTGTGTGTAAAAAAAAAAAAGAAAGAAAATAATAAAGATAAGAAAGATATGAAAAATTTGTCTACGAATGAAAAGTCTAAGAAAGAAAAAGAAGAATAAAAGAAAAAGAAAAAAGAAAAGACTCATAGACCTAAGTAGTGACAATGCGAATTTATACGGACGGTATGAAGCTAGTCGTACGTGTTTCAAACGTTCGTGTTAAATACAGACAGGGGAAGTCTTTCATCAAGGGTGCAACATTCACGTTTAAAAAAAAAAAAAAAGAAACAGTGGGGAAGTAAAGAAAGTAAAGAAAGTAAAAAGTGAGAGAAAGATAAAGAGAGAGAGAAAGAGAAAGAAAGAAAACTTGTCTGAGTGTCTAGGTTTTGGAGGAAGTAGATACAAAAGGTGTAAAAGAGGGTGGGGTAGACTTGCAAGAAGATAGAGGAGAAAAGTGAAGAAGAAAATGTATATGTATGACAATGATGTATATGTGTGTGTGTGTATCTGTGTATATGTGTTGGTTAGTTGTGATATAGTGATGTAGGGAGGTAGGGAAATTGAAAGAAGAAGGGAAGAGTTGAGACAGGTCTCGTGAAAAAGGAAGGATCTTCTCGTAAAAGTGAGAAGAAAAACTTTGTGTCTGACGGTCGTTACCTACTTCGTTTGTTTTAATGCACCGCACACTAGAAAAACCTAGCTATGATACTACACACACACATACAATTGGTTAGGCTAGTAGTGGTTGTAGTGGTGATGATGATGGTGGTGATGCACTGGGTTGCAATGAACGGGGGTGGTGGTGGTTTGTGCTTAGGGCAAACGTTTTTCTTATTTCTTTTGTTGGTTTTTTTTTTTAAACTCAAGTACGACGATTAAATGCTCGAGGGAATATCGAAAGTTTCAACAACGCGAGAGAAAAGAACAATTTATTTATAATAAAGTATCTATTTTATTATATTAAACTTTTTCTCTCGTTTTGTTTTTTGTTTCTTACTTCTTTTCGTTATTCTTATTTGATTATTGTTATCTTGTTTTTGAAAGGAAAAGGAGATATATATATATATATATATGCATTTATAAAATAAAGATTTTTACCTTATTCTTATTCCTATTCTTATTCTTATTCTTATTCTTGTAACTTTCCTTTTCTTTTCTTTATCTTGTCTACCTTCGAAGCTTTCTGAAAGGGTAGCACTTAAAAAAGTCGAGTACTTTTTTTTATCGTTTCATTTACCTTCTTTCATTCTTTGTATGTGTTCTCTTACAATGTCGTTTAAAAGATCGATGAAGATGGTAAGAGAAAGAAAAGAAGAAAAAAAAATATATATATATATAAGGTGGAAATGTAAAGAGAACTTTAGGTAGTAGCTACTTACTGTTGCTACTTCGACTTAACGCCGAAGAGACGGCGAATAATTTCTCGTGTAAACATTTATCTTACCTTTCGCATAAATTCTATTTCAATTTTCTTCTACGAAACCATCGTAGTCGTCGTAGTCGTCGTAGTCGTCGTAGTCTTCGTAGTCGGACAGTTAGTAAGAAAAGAAATAAAGTTTCTTTCGTTTAAATGTTAAAACAAAAGAAGAGTATAAAAAAAGAAGAATTTCTAAATAAATAAAAAATAAATCAACAATAATCCTACAAGTTCCAAATTAATTTTCTACTCAATTTGGGTGGCTTTGTAAAAATGTTTTTCCAATGTAAACGTATAATTATTAAATTTAGAATTAAAATAAGGAATTATAAAGCATTTTTATATTTTAACATAATTTATTATTACCATTATAGCATTAATTATTATATTATTTTAAATAAAAAAGCATTCAAGTAATTCAAATTAGTGAACGAGTTTAGTATGGGATTGATATAAGTTGAAATAAATATTATTTAAAAAGCTTTCACGTGTTTTTTTGTTCGCATTTAAGAAATTTATTTTTATTTTTCTCAATTTAACTTTTCCATTCGTTTTCCCCATAAATAATATCGTATTTTTTATTACCATTTGATCGATGTTTTTCAAATTCCGCTAATATGAATTACCGATAATGTATGATAAAAATTCATTCGTAAAGGAAGAAAAAAATCAAAAATAAAAAATAGAGATGAAAAATAATTTTTACGATTGATAAACAAAGTATTAAAATTTCAGAATGTGAATTCGTTCTAAGTGTACCGTACAACTACATATAATGGATTCATATAAATGTTTATGTGTAAAGATAAATATCGATGATTAATAAAACGTATTTTTCTTGACTCGTGAGATATTGAAAAAATATAAAAAAGAAATACATCAAAATGTATAAAACACTTAATTGTTTATAATAATTCGTATTTTTATTTAATATTTCGTATCAACAACGTACGATAAATTTATTATAATCAAGCTATTCATTGTCCTTGTATAAATAAATTAAATTGTTTTAGCCACAAGGGGGAAAAAAAGGTAGATAATACATATAAAAAAAAAAATAAGAAACGTAAAAAGAAAGGAAACATAAGGAAAGTATGTGAAAAGAAAGGAAATAAAGGAAAAGAAAAGTAAGGGACACAGAAAAGGACTTACGATAAATTCGTTCCCTTGGGGGGAAAAAAAAAGAAAAGAAAAAAGCTTAGGTATAATCGAGCAAATTCAATTGTAACGAAACGATGAAACCTACGTTTCGACAACAAAGTAACTGCCATAAATATTACATTAAATACGTTTAACATTTTCAATCTTTAATGTTTTATAAGAAAAAATATCAAATAAATGTACCCACAATACTATCTTATTGATCATTTTATAATACGTGAGTGTATCGCTTATAACAAATAGAAATTTGCTATATTAAAATATTAACTATAAAATATAAAATATTTGTTAATTCAATTTGAAAAGATAAATTTTACAATTTTATTTATCCAAAGAATAACATTTTTTGACAATGATCAAAAATAATATTTAAATTATAATAAAACAATATTATTTATATTTTTACAACATTGATGATGATGATGATAATAATAACTATGGTATTGGTGAAAAGAAAAATGTTCTAATTTAATTCTAGTTGTTCCGTTTCTTTTCCTATTTCCCCCCCCCTCCCTCCCTCCCTCCCTTTCAACTTTTCACCGAACCCTTGAGACAATTTTTGTTATCAACCTTTTTTTTTTTTGTTTATTTTCATTTCTCTCGAACGATTCTGTCAGATCCGTAAGATTTTCAGGCTGTTGGCAAACCACCGATGTTGCGGTAAGTGAACGGAGATAGATGGATAAAGTGAGAGAGAAAACTGTGATGGGGATAAGGGAGGGGGGCTAGGGGGTGAAGAAGGGAGAATCGAAGACGAACGCGCACGCGAATGCACCCGAGGGAATATCGGAAGGGATGGAAAATTTATTTCCAGCCGGTAATGGGCCCCGACCAGTAGCTTTCGGGCCAGTGACGAAGTATCTTCCGGGTCGCCCAAGTCCTCCTTCTTCTCCTCTGGTTTGAAATTCCCTTAAGGATTTTCCACTGTCTGCCCGGTGTAATGTAATGTTAAAGGAGAGAGGAAAAGGGAGAAATTAGAAGATAGAAATTAGATAACCAATCTTATCTATCTAATACACACACACGTATATATATATATTATATAAATAGTTTTATTTATATTTATATTCAATTGTTTCTAATATAATTTTACGTTTATTATATTTTTTACTATTTTTAATTACGGATTATCTAGGTCTTTAGGTACTGTAAATTTTCAATAGATGTTGCTGTATTACAATTCAATTATTTTAGGGGTTTTTTTCAGAGTTACATATGACATAACTAAACTTATTTTTTATATTTTTTTGTGTGTGTATGTATTCTATTGTAATTGTGATATTATTTTGTGTATTATTATAATTTACTAAATAATTTAGAATAATATTAAATCAACATTTTATAATAAAACCACATTAACACGTTGTCAAAACATCCTAGTATAATATAAATACCATAACTATTATAAATAATAATCGTATGATCTATCGTTAAACTAAACGTAAATGTAACAAACAATAGATAATTTATTCTCAACAAATCGTATTACTTGAATTATCCTTGGTCCATTAGAAAATCGTATTCAATATCTAAAGTACTTCGTAGAGAATATATATATACCGAAATAGGACGAAGGGTTAAACGAATGGTCACCCTTAAAGGTTTCCTTAGCAAGAGAGAAAGATAAAGACAGTGTACACAAACGAGAACAACTACCTACCAACCTACCAACCTACCTGCATGCATGCATGCATGCATGCATGCAAAGCTATATGTACTTACTTCCATGTGTATTGAAGTGACCACCATAGAGGATACATAGTGTATGGTGGATGGAAACAACGTCAGTGCTAAATCCGGAGATAGCAGCGAGGAGTTTAGTCAGAATTCCCTCATCCTTCTCAACTTCGACAATTGACTTTAATCGGACCAGGAAGTGAAATAGACGAAGAGAAAGAGAATGAGAGATAAAGAGAGAGAGAGAGAATAAGAGAGAATGAGAGCGTGTGTGTGTATGTAAGAGAGAGAGAGAAAACGAATTACTCATGCGAATAGCAATACAATTATAGTTGAGCTTGTAACAACAAAAGCTTTCCTCTCTCTCATTCTCTCTCATTCTCTCTCTCACTCTCATTCTCTGTCTGTTTCTCCATCTCTGTCTTTCCCATTGTTCGTGTGCATTGGTAGCGACGCGAAACGTTGAGAAACTTGCCTCCAAACTACTCTCCGAAAGCAACTCTCTTTTCCCTTTCTCTAACAACTAACTCTCTCATGTATATAGAGATATATATGAGTATGTGTATGTGTGTGTGTATGTATTTAGGTAAGAGAGAGAGAGAGAGAGAGAAAGAAAGAAAAAAGCGTAAAAGAGGGTGAGGGAAATGAGATTTTAGCGGGTCGTTACCACGTAGGATTGGAGTGCAAATAGCGTTATACGCATTAACTGACCTTGAGGACCTTTTACTATTTTTTTCCCCTCAACACGTTTCTTTATTTCGTTATCGTTTTTTTATTTTTGTCTATTTTTTTTTTTTTTAATACTTGATCCTTTTTTTCTTTTTGTTTTTCAATTTGATTTTTTCTAAATCGTTTCTTTGTTTTTTTTTTGTTTTTGTACATCAGAGAACGTTTTTTTAAATGAAATTTAAGAATTTATTTATATTAGGATGAGAGAA
>NW_015149087.1:337177-361294 GCF_001465965.1 Polistes dominula
GCGGAGCACCCCTAGTAAAATATATATTATAAAATATTATACAATATTACATATATATACTGGTTGTACGTTTCTGTATAAGTATGTCATATATGAATACGTTTTTGAAAAAGAGAAAAAGAGACAAATAAAAAAATCTAAAAGAATTTCTCTCTCTCTTTTTCTGTCTCGAAAAAAATTCTCGCAAAAGCATAAATAGAAGTAAATACCTGTGCTTTTTTTTTTATACACGAGTCGTGTAAGTTCGCATAAGCTTTCAAAGCCACGCGTCGATTTGCATGAACACAGTTTTCTTTAACGGCAGACGCATTTTAGCAAGCTGGGTGGATGGGGGGTTGCACACATTACACGTACGAATACTCACGTATGTATATAATACTTATATGTGTATTTATATATGCGTGCATTTTATGCTCACGTATAATATATTATATTATTCTATGAATATATAAAAAAATATACTACATATACGTAGTGATATATATAGTAATGTATTTACTTCTAAAAAAAAAAAAAAAAAAAACAAACAAGAGAAGTTGCAGTTTTTATTAAAATAAGAAGAAAAACTTGAAAGGAACGAAAAGGATATTCGATTAATTTTTACGAGCCACCCTTTTACGATGTAATTTTCTTCCGGGTGATATCGATCCTATCGAACTTTGACCTCGTCGATTATTTTCTAAGTCGTTCAAGTAGATAAAGTAGAACTTCATTTTGCTTTTTTTTCTTCTCCCACGATGATCTTCTTCAATTCTCATTTTGTTGAATCTTTTTTTTTTTAGTATCTTGATTTATGTATCTGTAATAATAATAACTACAAATTATAAAATGCATTAAACACAATTTTAGAATAACAAAAGTACACAATATCTAATTAAAAAATAATTCACATGACAATACAGTATATTTCTATGAGGATTGTTAAGAATGGTAGAGAGTGGTGGGTAAAATTTCTTTCAACATCATTTTGAGATAATTTGACATTTGATCATCTCTGAACTTTAATCCCCTAAACCATTAAGAAATCCAAAGGAAAAACGTAAAAGGTGGATTTAACTGTTTGAAAACTCAGCAGAGCGAGTTTAACAATCACGATGACATTTTCGTTTGGAATACACGTACTACTACCTTTCTCTATCTATCCTTACTCTCTCATAGACACACGTACACATACTTGCACGTCGAAAGCAAGGTAAAGCAAAATGAGAGAGAGAGAGAGAGAGAGAGAGAGAACTCGGACGTTAGCATCGTTATCCTTCAGTATAGCTTGCAACGGTAGTGGGTCTAGTTAATTTGGTTGACAAGAGACTAGCTCGTAGCAACAGCAGCAGCAGAAGCATCAGCATCACATGGATGCTGTTTGTTAGAAACCACTCCCTTTCGCCTTCCAAACCATCTTCTACTAAATTCACCTAACCTTGTCTACTACTATCACCCCAAAAAAAAAAAAATAAATAAATGACATTTGACTGGCGCCGAAATAAGCAATGGGATTTACTATACGTACTTGTTTTTCTCTTATTTCCTTCATACCACCCAACCCTTTCATACCAATCATCAACCCCAACCATCATTCAACTTCTTCTATCTTTTTATTTCATTTCTTTCTTGGTCCATTTGATTTTCATGTCGATTGATGAATTTCTATTCGTTCTTGTTTATTATTATTAGGGTTAATTAAAAGTTTGTGAATTTATTGCTCAATAAAATGACTTTTGTATGAAATTTAAAAAAGCACGAACTTTTATGATCCAAGGAAGAAAATATATTTAGAATCATCATCGTATTAAATGTTGATGCATTATGTTGCTTTTTTACATAAACAAAACAGAATACTTAAATAAAGATTATTTTATTCGTTACGCGTTTGTTTCTTATTAGTACCAACAATTCTTTGTTTAATATTTAGTGTCTTCTTTTTACTTCTTGTTATTATTATCATTTAATATTTATTCAATCAACATTCTGTCATTTATCTCATGTGTATTTTTATTATTAACTAGCTTAACATAAAGCATCAGGAGAACGTGATATTTCGATATTATTTGCTAATACAATATTTACATCGTATACGTATCGTTAATCACTTATATAATACAATTTTCCGTTTCACCTTTTATAAAACAAAAAACAAAACAAAAAAGGAATAATTAAATTCAACGAATTATACATTTAAAATATGTAATACGTTTGGCAAAAAAAAAAAAAAACATCGAATAATACAAAGGAAAAAAATTTCAATTATATTCGATAAAATAAAATAATGTAAAGCCCTGTAATCTGCAAAAAAAAAGGGTATAGTAAAAGGTTAAAAGTATCCGTTGGAATAATTAATAAAGATCCCTTATTTAATATTCAATATATCGTCGGGATTAAAAATTAAAAAGTTAATAGTTATAAAATATGAATAAAACAAAATAAAAAGTTGTAGGTATGTGTGTGGGTGTTGTGGGTCTGTTCTTTGAAGCAAAAGAACATTTCTCATGAATTCGTGTCAAAGATGAAAAATTAACGCAGGAAAATCGGGTATTCTCTGTTCGAGTGACACGCAATGGACGCCTTGTGGTTAAGCGAATGGGAGGGTAAAGAGGAAATTAGGGTCAAAGGTCGCTCTTCTCTGAACTTGTTTGTGCTTGACATACAGACCGGCCGAACTCGTATATGCATTCACATAGGTGAATGCTGGCTTCACTAAAACATACTCACAAACTTATACATTGATAGGATAGATAGATGCATATAGTATAGAAGAGCACACGTATGTGCAACTAAAACTACTATTACGTAGATGTCATCGAGAAGCTTGAATATTGATCGGAAAGGTCAAAGGAATTGATGCTGGGGTTCTTTAGAAGTTCCGGACCAAACATTTATCAAATTGCAAATCGCTTTTGGTTAACTCGAACTACTCTTATTAGCACTATCAACTGTTAACTTTTAAACTTTTGGTTTGTAGATTTAAAGAAAATAGATTATTTATATTTATATATTTATTTATTTGATATATCTTTAATATAACAATTTAATATGTCACGTTGTTGATTTACAATAAACTTTGAAACTACTGAACCGTTTTTAATGACATTTTTGTTATTTTGTGTGATTTTTATCAACTTAGGATAAAGGATAATTTTTATCGTAATTATTTTTATTTTTTTTAATTGCTAATTTAAGAATTTATTATATTTAGAGGTTATCACAAAGTTTTTAGATACTCTAAATTTTCAATAGATAGCACTGTATCACAATTCAATTTTACGTCATACGTTTTCTTGTCGATACTGTCTAATAATATTATTTTTTTTTTTTAACAATATACTATAGTTTTTCATAGACAGAAATATTACGTCGATATAAAATAAGAAAAAGAATAGAAAGAAAGAAAGAAAGAAAGATTGCCATCATTAATTCCACTTCGAATCGTTAAATCGGATTTGAACGAGTGCTTTTCTTTGAACATAGTTCATAATTCTACGTTGATCATCAATTTAGATTAAACGAGAAATACGCTTTATATACTACACGTAATATATATATACGTCATCTTTAATCTATCTAGTTTTCTACTGTAAAAAAAAAAAAAAAAAAAAAGAAAGAAAAGAAAAATGACAAATTATTGATAGGATTTATTGCTTCGGAAACAGAATATCCGAGATCAAAAGCTAGTCGTAAAGTACATGCGAGATAGGTGCACCATCCGATATTGCAATAAACTATTCAAACCGTACACACACACAGACATACATATACATACGACATTGATACATATAGTCAAGTATATGTACATACATATAAATATACACTATAGCATTGAATTAAGCCAATGCTCGTTTCTCAGTCAAAATCTACGCCCACAGTTTACGTGCGAGTGCATTTTCAAATCCGAATCGCATTGTGTTCGACATTGCAATCGACTGCAATATCGACTGCTAAATCAATTATTTCGATATTTTAATTGTTTTAACAAATTTTAACAATTAAATAAAATTGTAATATATATATATATATATATATATACGATACCATATTTTATATTGCTATTTACTGAATGAAAGATTAATTAAATTATACGTGAACTGTAATATAACTTTAAAATATTGTTTGACTAATATATTTATATTTGTCATTTATATTATTTATACCATGACATTTATATTTTATTTCTATAACATGTATTTACAAGGATGCTTCAGGTTGACGTTGCTGTGGCTTTGTTATAAAATGTTGACTAAATATAATTCTAAACTATTTAGTAAATTATAACAACACACAAAATAATATATAACTATATATAACTATCGTATGTACTAAGTTGAAGGAAAAAACACAAAAATTCATTCAAATTAATATTGAATAAATTCAATTAATAAATTCATCCATTTATGATGTAATTTTTGTTCTTTTTGTTACAGCATTACCTCAAAAAGTCGAGATCAGTAGTCACCCATACAAGAAAAATCTGGACGGTATAAGTCATTCGAGTAAAAACAAAATCGAAGTGAAAGTTGGCGAATCAACTCGTTTGGAATGCGTTGTGAGATCTGCCAAACCTGCAGCTTCCATAGTTTGGTATCGTGGAAATGTACAAATCAAAGGTGGTGATACTAATATCATACCAATATCAATCGAAGGTGGTAAGTTTCTATTATTTTAATATACAATTTAAATAAATTTTATCTAATTCATGATCTAATTATTTATATATAAAGTAGTGTTTTTTAAATATTTGATGTGTATCAACTACTCTAAGTTATTCGTAACTTTGAACATTTTTAAATAACACACCTTTACCTTTTGATGTGTATCATCTTAAAAGTTAATACGAAACTACATTGATCGTCAAGAAAATATGTGCAAATTAAAAAAAAAAAAAAAGAAAAGAAAACTTGATAACATAAATTGTAAATTGTTTAAAAATGTACTCAGAATATATGCAAGCTCAAAACAACACGTATGTATGTACATAAATAATAATTATTATAATTATAATAATAATAATAATAATGATAATGCACGTGAAAAGTCGGTAAAAGCGTTGATTTGAATTTAAAATAGAAAAATAATAAAATAAAACAAAAAATAAAAAAATAAAATAAAAGGTAGGAAAATTAATTCAAAACGCATTCGTCACATTTTCTCATTTCGCGTTACCGATACGAAATTCGTATATAACGAAAAATGAAAGAAACGTCAGCAGCTTAATTGAATTTTCCTTCTAGTTGCGAGAGAAAGAGAGAGAGAGAGAGAGAGAGAGAGAAAGAGACCGTTCGATCATCCGAAAGTATCGATTATTCCGCTCGCGCGCACCTTCGATTAAAACGAGATAACGGTGGGATATCGGGCAGGGCAATGCAATCACGGAACAAACATCGATGTATTTTAGAATTAACGCCGTTTAAAACATTCCATGCTCGTTTCTCGTAGTATGTACTACGTGCTTTGGTTAACGGTGAGCCAGAACAACCATACATATTATATACACACATACATATACATACATACGTATTGTATCCTATCAAGAAGAAAAAAAAAAAAAAGAATCAACAGTCTGTCTATGAGGAGGGAGGTTTGTTATATGGTGATGGGGTCTTACTTTAAATTATCTAACGAGTTTTCTTCAGTAATATTAATTATATCATGGAGAATCATTTAAAGCACGAGAAAGTCAATTTATTTTGACAAAAGCGAATGCTTTAATGTTTCCTGAAATAATTATGTTTATAATTAATAATATATAAATTAAAATATATTATATTAATAAAATAAAAAAATATCTAATTATTTTTTATATAAATATTATAATTATTTTAAGTAAATATAATTAAATTAGGAATATACTTTTGTAACAGTATAATTAGTAACACTAATAATTATAATATATTTTAAAATATAATATAATAATTGTTATTCTTATAATTTATATTCTTTTAATAAAATATTATAAAATATATTATTTAAGATTTATTAATAATAGTTCAAATCTTAATGATCGTATTAATTTACTAAAGTGTAAAATCAAACAAAAGGAGTTAGTTAAATGTAGTATAGTTATTATATATATATATATATGTATATAGAGATAAGTAATTAACTAGGTAATTACTTACTAAGGAAACAAGCATACTTAAGAAAATATTAAGACAAAGCATGTTACTTCATTCACATCGATAATGCTTGTTTCAGACAAGGAGATGTTGAAGCCTGGTGAAACTACGAAGAAACTTCTCAAATACGATACCCACGGATCTATCACTATAGTCCCCACTGCCGACGATGATGAGATGGATTATACCTGCGAAGCCAATCATCCAGCAATTCCCATTAATCGTCCTATGCGGGCGACCATCAAACTCTCCGTTTTCTGTAAGTAAAGGACCCATCGAATATCTAACATGCACGAACATTAATCGGAAAGATAAATTGGATCGATCGTAATTGATAACATCGTAGAAATTTATATTTCAATATGACAATGTTCTATAGTAAGTTATATTATTTTTATTTCATTATTTGTGAATTTATATTACGTATTTTATTACATTTATTTCGTAATATTACACAGGGGGTGTGTATGAGTTTTTCAATAATTTTCTTAAATTCCATTATATTCTTTTTCTAATTATAAAACTTTACGAATCTAATTATTAATATATAAAATTTCAAATATATAAAAACTTTGATATATTATTTAATTTCTAATAAATACACAGATATTAGAATTAATTGCAAATTGTAATAAAAATATGGTTAATATGATTCCTTTACGAAATTGAATAGCAAATTTAATCGGATATAGATTTGGAAAATAAAAATAATGAATTTTGACAGATCCACCAGGTATACCGTACATCGAGGGTTACACCGAGGGTGAAACTGTACAACGTGATCAACAAGTGGAGCTCACCTGTCGATCGCGAGGTGGTAATCCACCGGCCCAAATCGTTTGGTTTAGAAATAACAAACAAGTCACTACCAAGTATAATTCAGAAGGAAGCCTATCTGAGAGTGTTCTGTCTTTCAAGGCCATGGCACAAGATGACAAGGCACGATACAGATGCGAGGTGTCCAATATCATGAGTGTTGAACCCATGAAAGTGCACGTTGACCTAACTGTACTTTGTAAGTATTAAAAGGGGAAAGACATTTTATCTTGTGTCATATTAAACTATACTTCAACGATGCAAAGAATATTTTATCTCATTAACGTCATCTTAATTATCAACGTCAATTATTTAAATCGTATTAGGGGGTGCGCTGAATAAAATTACTTCGAGTAGAGAAGATATTTTGATTTAAAAGTCGACACAACTTTTCTTTTTTTAAACATTTAACACTTTTGACAAATCACCTTTACTTTAACTTTTTCATTCATTCAAAAAAAAATCCTAATATAAAAACATTTGAAAACATCTAATATAATATATAAATATATTTTAATAATAATATTAATAATCTTATTAATAATAGAATATATAGAGAGATAAAAATCGAATAAAATAAAATTTAAAAAAAGTAACACTAGAAGAAGATGAATATAAAAGAAAAAATAATATTTTTTTTTAGTCGTACCAGCCGGTGTGATAATCACCGGACCTACCGAAGCAAAGGCAGGTGAACAAGTTGTGATTACTTGTACAACAGAGAACTCTAACCCACCAGCGGATATAAAGTGGTCGGTTGACGGTCGGAACTTTGAGAATAGCACGTCGAAAACGGAACCAGCGTCTCAGGGTGGTTGGATCACAACTTCGAATGTGACTTTCAGTATAAATCACAAGAGTAGAAGCATCGTTGTTATCTGCCACGCGTCGAATGCTAAACTTGCTGAGAATGTGGTTGGCACACATACTATCAACGTCATCTGTGAGTAATAATATACTATATATATATATATATCTAACTATAATGAAATTTTCGTTGGATGAACTCGCAAACGATCAATTCGTCAACCCATTAGAATCCCCACTCACCCTCTTCGAGTTATTTTTACTTGATCCGATCGTTAATCCATTAATACTATTCGAGAACGTTGAAATGACAAAGAAAATTCACCCTTAGGGTATACACAATCATCCTTTATTCGTTCCTTTACATAGTTTCAACTATATTAAGTAAATCATCCTAACGATTCTGTCCTCTTCAACGGATACACGATACAACCCTCACGATGCAACAGAGTGCATTATCGTCCTTCGTGTAGTTTCTGATGCAAATTCCTACCTTCGGTTTTGGTAAATCAATCTTCTTGGTTAGAATGTTAGGATAGACATATATATATATATATATATAGAGTGAGAGAGAGAGCGAGAGATAGAGAAATTGGCGATCGTACTTCCTAATTCAGAATTCTGCTGTTTGAGCAAATTATTCTCGTTCCGAGACAACGCCGTGTTGTTGGGTGGTACTCTCTCTCTCTCTCTCTCTCTCTCTGGTCTCTGGTTGGTTAGTTGGCAAGAGCCACGCATGTCCGACCTTTCTCTCTTCGTCTGACCGTAACACACTATTGCCAAATGTTAGGAAAGGGTGATGAGGAGAAACACCGTCAATATTTTACGAAATATACCATTGGCTTGTTCAAAGTGTTCTCGAACAGTTGCTATTAAAACTTTAACTCTTTGTGATACAGGATTTGAAATAATAAAATAGTCCTACGTTTGAATTTTAAATAAAACAAAATTGATATATTTTTATTAATAAAGGTATTAATGTAAAAATATAAAAAATAAAATGAGTAACAATTATAATTACATTTGAAGATATTACCAATTGTTTTAAGTAAATAAGATGAATTATAAGCCAATACGTATGCAACTATTGCAATATTTCGAGTGCATCAGAAAGGTGGGACACTGTTCCCCAAAGGATTATCTTTTAGTCGTATCTACATTTAATCTGAAATAAATATAAGAAGAAGTTCAAATAGATAGACAGTATAGTTATCATCATCATGATCATCGTCTCTATGAAAAGAATACAGCTTTTGATAGCTTCGTTAGTTGTGAAATGAATAATGAGCTTTTTAATATAGAATATAATATTCCTGAATACATATACACATAGCTTTGAAAATTTTCACGAGGTGCTACGTCATTTTGCCGAGACAATACAGGGAACTAGTATAGGAATGGTGGTGCACACGTAGCTAGTGCTGCTGTTGCTGTTGCACTACGTATTACGGCAACGCTTTTTGATCCAAACGCAAAGAGAATGAAGATTAAAGCCGGTAACATACACACACACACACACATAGCCATATACATTCGCACACTTTGTTCTAGATCCACCCTCGAACCTCTTCGTCACTGGTTATGAAGAGGGTACAACTATAGATGCTGGAACGGTATTAAGACTTCAGTGCACAGCCACAGCTGGTAATCCACTGGCAACTCTGACGTGGTATAAAAACGATAAAAAGGTATAATATGCTATAGAAAAGATTATTATTAAATTATTATTATTAAATAGAAAAGATTCGATCTGTTCTTTTTATTTTAAAAGATGATTATTTTTCTTTTTTTTTTTTATATTATACTTTTTATTAATTCTTTTTTTTTGTTTATCTTCTAATTTATTTCTTCAGATTCCTGGTACTTCTAGAACGAGAGATCAAGCAGTTTCCAGTGAACTATTGATTCTCGTTAATGCATCGGATAACAATGCACACGTTAGATGCGAAGCAACAAATTCTGCCACGGAAATACCATTGATGAAAACTCTTATATTAAGAGTCAATTGTACGTATTACATACATTTAAGTGAAACAAAAGTTCGTGTGTTTTCAATTTTCAAAATCCATCGTGCAGTTTGTAATGCAATCAACTCACGAACTTTTGTTTCACCCTAATATGAGAAAATTCTTCTGTAAACCATACTATCAGAAACAAATATCTTCTTCTACTTTCAATTTGCAATAACAATTTATTTATTTATTTATTTATTTATTTATCGTCCATTTATCGTAGTTCCACCCGAGAAAGTGAAGATCACGCGAGAACCACAGGATTTTCATGCAGGTCAGGAAGGTCGTATTATTTGCGAATCAAGTAGCAGCAATCCAGCAGCAGAGATGTCATGGTGGAAAGGTGGTATATCGGTACCCTCGACGAAAAATGGTACTAAAGCAGGTTTACACGGTGGTTTTCTTTCCTACGTCGAATTGGCTTTGGATTTAACGGAAGACATGAACCTCGAGGTGTACACCTGTCAAGCAAGAAACGCTCAAATGGAAAGATCGATACACGATGCTATAACACTTCATGTTCTATGTAAGTACATATATATACACATATAAAAAAATTCAGTGTCAAATTTAGCACGAAACTAGGTGCCCCAACCACACGTTGCAGTAAACTTTCGAAAACTAATAAAATCAAACGGACCGTGTGTAAAAGTGTTGTCAATTTTATTTTTCTTTTAAAATAAAACTTCATTCTACCTCGAAAAATCGACTATAGAAATCCCCAATCGATTTTCCCCACGAGATGATACGGTTACACATTAGTATGGGAGGGGTAAATTGATGTTGTAGACAAGCCAATATTCTCAACGTTGGAACCTTACGAACTAATGGGTATGGAAGGTGAACCCTTCGTAATATCCGTCTCAGCAACTGGAAATCCTAATACGGTAACTTACACATGGACAAGGGACGGCTTGCCTTTGAGTAGTATTGGCAAAAGAATAACTGCTCGTGGACCAACCCTGAATATCACCAAATTGGAACGTTACGATGCTGGAACTTACACGTGCGAAGCTATCAACGAAGAAGGGACTACCTTTTATCCACTCAATTTGACTGTACAATGTGAGTAAATCTTCTCATTTTTTTTTTTTTTTTTTTTTATATGAATTCCCATATCTTTTTATATCGACATCCTTACGAATATCTTTTATTCAACCATTTGTTCTAAAACTTAATTTATCTATTTATTATTTATGTTCTGTTAATGTGTGTGTTTTACATTAGATCCGGCCAGGATTATACAAACGTCAATTTCTGGTACGATATATCAACCTGGAATTGAAGCTAAATTATTTTGCGAGGTTGACGGTAGCCCTATCGGAGATGAATTCGTGACTTGGCAAAAAGTTGGTTCCAATGCTGAATTACCAGGAAGATATTCGACGTCATTCGCTAACAAAACTTCTTATCTTCATATCGAACATCCAGAAAAGGAAGATGTTGGTGAATATCGATGCAAAGTTAACAATGGAATTGGCAATGCAACTTCCAAACCAATTTTATTCATCACTAATTGTAAGTTAATCAAATCATTATTAAGTTTGTTACAACAACAAATAAACAAACTATCTACTTTTATCTAAATATTTATTTGCTTTTTCTTTTTTATTTATTTAACAGTTGCACCAGAAATGATGAATACACCGTTAACTAGAAAAGCAGCTGCAAATAAAGGAATAAGTGCGCCACTTTATTGTAAAGCACGAGGATCACCTTTGCCACGTTTTACATGGATTTTTAATGGAAGATCTTTATTACCTAACGCGACTGAAAACAAATATAGCATCACCCATAGCGACGTAAGTGATAACAAATATAATAAATAATAATTTTGTATAAATAATTAACACATTTTGTTTCGTGCTACGTTTACCACCTATGGTTAAACATAAATATTTTTATTTAATATACGTCAATGACTTGAATGAAAAATCCAACAAAAATCATTTAAAATTATATTTTTAATGTTTCATGTGTGTTTTATAATAAATATAACATTATATTATATATAATTTTCTTAATAATTATTATTATTTTTTTTTTATTTTTTTGTAGTTATCCGAATTAATATCAGAGTCAACATTGACGATAATCAACGTAAGAGCTACCGATTATGGTAAATACGAGTGTCGTGCTGAAAATAAGATGGGTCATTCACTCGACGTCATCCATTTGGATGTAACATCACCACCAGACAAACCTCTCGATTTAGAAGCTTGCAACATGACTCACGATTCTGTAACATTAGTCTGGAAAAGAGGATTCGATGGTGGTTTACCAACGTCTCATCAAATTAGATGGAGACAAGCATTGGATTATGAAAATCGTTATAGATATTTAGACGTTTCACCTGGCGAATATAAAGCTACAATAACCGGTCTTCAACTTGGAACATATTATGTGTTTAGTATTAAAGCAATTAATGAAAAGGGTGACAGTGGTTTCTTGCCAGACATCGTTAAAGTTCAAACACTACGTAAGTATAATGATCATCGACAAAATGCTTCTTATTTTGATGAATTATTTACACATTCCTGCTTATTTTTTTATTTAATCGATTTATTTGTCATCATAATTTTTAATCAATACAAAATTATATATATGTATACATAGAATATATTGGATCGTCCTAAAAAAAGTTTCTTTTTTTGATAGAATAATATAAAGAATAATTTTTGGACAGTACAGATACATAAAACAAATATAAAATAATTTAATATTATAATTGTAAATTTGACTGAGAAAAAAAGTAAGATAATTTTGCGTGACGATCTAATATATAATTTATTAATATTATATCATAAAACTTATATATTTTGATAATTAATTAATACAATTTAATAATTTATATTATTAAAAATATAATTTATATATAATTTATATATATATATACTATTAAATATATTACACACAAATATAATTATATAACAAATAATAAAAATATATGTTTTAATCAATATATATAATATTAATATCATTATATACATATATATATAATTGGTTATGTATTTGATAGATATGATTAACGCATCTTTATTAACGCATCGTTAGCTATAACTGCTTTACGTGTCAAACCATAACGGGCCAGTATGCGTCAATTAGATTAGATATAGAGGCTTCATTTGTGAAATACGCTTGTCATTAAACGTAGATATTACGTGCTACAATAATATATATATATATACATATATATTCATTCGTACATGTTCACATTTACGATTCATAGATCATGGAAAATATTTCATGAAAGATTACATATATGTTCGTATGTGTCTCTATGCATACATTTAATGCATATTAGGGGTGGGAACGATCAATCATTCATACTGAATAACGTGATATCAATATGCATTATCAAATTTATCAATAATTACAATAATCGGTAATGCGTTTAATTTTCCTATCTTCCGACAAAATTAACACTACAAATTAATACAAAATAAATTGGATTATTAAAATAAATTAACAACAACAACAATAACAACAACAAAAACTCATAATAATTAGAAGGATAGTCATAAGAAGAAGAAGAAGAACAAAATATTAACAAACAATTATTAACTCTTGCTTCTAATATAAAATAATCGCTTTGTTAATTAAATTAACAACAAAAACAAGAAATACAAAGTGCCTTAAGGGATGGGGGGGAAGAACTAGGATAACAGTAAGAAAACGAAATGAAATTTGGAAATATGAAAGAGAGAGAGAAAACTAACAAAATAGGCACACACACACACACACACATGTACACATAATCATATTGCATGAATAACAAAAGGGGTGACGGGGCATTGGCTTGGGTTACAGGCGAGGCGCCACCCACCGAGTTGACATCAAGTGAGATTAATTCCTCGTACATCATCGTGATAATCATCACTGTTTCTGCATCCGCTTGTCTCCTCATTGCCACGCCCATTGTCCTTGCTACATTAAAGTCGAAAAAGAAGGCACAGCGTTCTGGTAAATATCATGATTAAAGAAAATTCTTTTTTTTTTTTCTGATTATCTCATAGGACCCAATAACGTGGAAAACCTGCCAGACGTCCTCTTGGAAAGAGGGGATTTTCCAATGAATTATATCTATACGTTCGCAGCTACTTCCGTCATCTTTTTTATCGTTAATGTCTTCATCATGTTGTGGTACATTGTACGAAAACGAAATAAAGCTCGTAAGTTGATATGGACTTAGACGAAATTAAACGAAGAACAAGACAAACAATATCAACAACAGAATATTTATACTATTTGCGAAGACTTCAAACAAAATGAAAAAAAAAATAATTATATATATATAAATAATATTTTATATAATAATTATAATATAATAATAGATATAAAATATATCTATATATTTTTATTATATTATATATTATTATATAATAATATAATATAATTATATTATAAGATTATAATTGAATATTAATTGGACTTATTTCTCTATTTCTTTTAATTTTTCTTTTAAAATTACATTAAATAAATGATCAGTTCCATGATCAATTGCAAGATTCCATTTGTTCAACAATATACTGTATCAAAAGTTATTTGAGAAATACTGTCTGAAAATTGTGATATGAATACAAACAAACAAAAACCCATTGTATAATCTAACCAAAGTAACCAACCAACCAACCAACCAACCAATCAACCAACTATAACTATCTTGTTATACTTGAACTAAACGGGTGTTAAACTCTTTTGACAGGATTAAACAAGTCCCAGACAGCTGATATGTATGCACCATCTACCGTCAACGGGGACACCATGACCGGCGAATTAAGTTCCGTGTCCGATGAGAAGAGCGACGTTAACTTCGACGCTAATGATTACGTGGTCAGTGCCATCAGTCAATATGTTCTTAGTAACAAGTAATAACGGAGGGTAGGTTTGAGTTCTGTTAACACTTTTTCTTTTCCTTACCAACCCCCCCCCCTCAACCCTCACCCTCACCCTCACCCTTTCTTTTTTTAATTTCCCTTTAGCTTATTTTATGCGTTTCCTTTGAAATATCTGCATTCGTTTAGTTGCGTTTAGTTTCGTTTCGTTTTTACTATTTTCTTATCCATGCATTTTCCTTTCCAACCCCCTTTACCAAACCCCCCTGTTCCCCATTTGTACTTTTTTTTTTCTTTTCTTTTTTTTTTCTAGTAGTACTCGCAAACTAAATTCTCGTTTACAGTATTGTGGGGGGAGGGAGGGAAGGAGGGAGGAGGAAGGGAAAAAAACTTTTTCTCGCGATGCTTAATGTTGGTAGTAGTAAAGTATTTTCGTTTTCTTTTTAACACGAACGTACTAAACTAATGTAACTTCAAAGTAGTAATCTGTTTTATATTCCTTTTTTTTTCTTTTTTTTTTTTTTTTTATCTCAGACGTGCATGCACATTTGCTATTGGATGATTGATCGATGATATTGCTTCAATCAAATTTACTTCGGTATATTTCTAATATTCTCTTCACTTTTCTTTTTCTTTTTTATACAATATAATGTTCATCAAGGGTTATGCATTAAATATATTGATTAATCGAATCTGTGATAATAGAAATTCACTATAACGATGAATGGATTGATAGATACTTTAAAAATGTCATTCGCAAAACCGTAAATTTTGAAATGTCACACTGAAAGAGACATAAATAAAAAAAAAAAAACAAAAAAAAACAAGAAGCCTCATTTGCAAACGCGCACATCATAATGCATCGTAGAAACAATACTCTTGAAAATCTAGAAGAGAAAAGAAAAATAAACAATCAAAACAACAACAACAACAACAACAAAAACCCTAGATAATACGTACATCCTCTCATCGTCGTCGTATTCGTCACGCGACGAGAGAAATTGCAGTGTTATCATTTTTTTTTTTTTTTTTTTTTTTTTCTATACAAGAAAATACCGCATATCAGATTCCATATCCAATATTTTTCTCTAGCTTTCTAGCTATTTGTTTTTTTCTTTGTTTTTGGTTTTCTATTTTTCTTTTTTTTTTGGTTAAATTCTTCTTTCCTCTTTCCCATTTTCTATTCCATGATTTTTCTTTTCTTTTTTTTTTTTTCCTTTCCTTTTCTATTTTATTTTTGTTCGTTCTATCATCGTCATTCCTTTTCATTCTTTCGTTACTTTCTTTTAAAACATAATGCGTATATTATCAATCCGATCCTCTCTTGTTTCGACGCGATAGCAAAATAACAGAACCCTCTCATTTTTGAACGATAAGACTTTGTATGCTTTTTTGGGGGTGGGGGGTTGGTTAGAAAAGTGAGAACACACCTTTTCTTTCTTTCTTCCTTTTTTCTTTTTTTTTTTATTTTGTCGTCTACACTCTGTCGAAGGTAGATACGCTGAAACAAAGAGAAAACTAAACAAAAAATCACACACAAATATCGTGGTGTATCAGAATGATAACCAAAGTCAGGAATGAGAAAAAAAATCGCGTGAAAAGTTATTTTTAGTTTCAACCTTTTTACACACAAGAGATGAGAAAGACACACACACACACATATATACACACGCATACACACGCATACAAAGAATAAATCATACTGATACACTACTTAATTAAGAAAATTAATCAGTAGACCAAATTCGGATTTGGTTAACAATTTTGTAGAAGTAGAATTATAGGTGTACATTAATCCTAAGTATAGTATAGTGATTTGATGGATAAGATTGCACAGATTGCAAAGTTTCATTCGCATTTGTTTTCATCTTCCACCTTTGATCCTGTCAAAGTCTGTGACATAATCGTTAAATCTTTATATTTATGATAGACCTACTTGTATTTTTACGATCAATCGTGATTGAAATGAATCGAATCAAGATATTATCTCTAAAATTTCAAATGATAAGCTACGATAATTTTAAATGAATCGTACGTGACCCAAATACGAATAAAATTTACGAATCTACGTACCAAAACAAGAAAAAGAAAAATTACTTGTTATTTAGGTCAAACAACTGGCTATTAAATTAAACTCATTTTGTTTTCTTCTAGGACAATCTTTTTTATCAATTCACTATACTTTAAGTTTAATTGTTATTTGAATACTTTTCATTATAACTAATCGTCTGATTTATTTCATGTTTCTTTTTTTTTTTATTGATCTGTTATTCTAAATCAGGACGAGGGAAGAAAAACTGCAGCTAGTACATATTTAATCGATCAAACTATGCAGGATTATGGGAAGGGTAGTTTAGAGATGCAGGTACATCATCAAGGAACTCTCGGTCGTCGAGGTAACCACGTACCAATAATGAGTATGGATTCTCCACCTCAAAGAACTACAGCAAGTGGGACTCTCTCGGGTGCGTCACCTACAACTGCTACTCGTCTCGACACTCTGCATAGGTGCTAAAACCTCTCAAGTTAATCGCTCTTGGTGTCTTCTCGTTAATCTCTGATCAGATTTATCCACACGTGGGGGGTTAATCGTTTGAAAACAATAAGTATTTTAATTGATCAAGATATCAATTTTATATATGAAAATAAATTGAAAAGTCGGTGAATCTGATCAGGTAACAAACAAGAACCTTCCTCATATCATCCCGTATGTGGATTTTTTTTTTCTTTTTTTTATCATCTTCGATTGATAATTATTTCAGCAAGAATCATTATTTCAATTTTACATTAATATGATATATTTATATATCACATTCATTATCAAAAGCATACGCGTATCATCATCTCATACGTTCGCATGAAATTATTTCGAGCAGCTTGCTTTAATTAGTATTCATATTGTTACTTATATATATACATATATATATAATAGGAAGCATACATACAGTAAACAAAAAAAAAAAAAATTAAATAAAAAGATATAGTAATAAATAGTTGAAATGAAGAGAGAGGAGGCACGCGAGTTGACTTATGCTTGCGAGGTTTTTGTTCTTCCGCATGCGTTTCGTACATGCTATTATTATTATTAATTATTATAATATTAATGCGTACGATATACAAGCAGAACGAGAAACGCACATTGGCACGCACCTTGGCAGAGGCGTCAGTAATATTATTATTATTATTATTATTATTATTATTATTATTATTAGGTCAAAGAGATCGCTTGGCAGAGCTTAAATCATACCCCATGAATATTATACCCCTAAAAAAGAAAGTTAACGTGATCTTTGGGTTGCACTAGTTTGCTTCCAACATACATCAACGATTACATATCATAAATTGATTATGATAACCCTTGCCCTCACCCCTCTCAGATCATAAGCTTTGCGATCATCGATCATGCAATCTCCCTGAACGGAAAAGTTTCAATATGGTGTAAAGTATATATGTCGCAGGGATATGATGAAAATTGAGATTTCATCGAATCTATAAGTTTGATCTAATCAATTCACGGAATATGTTAAAATAACAACTTTGTAGAGTGATTTTTTAGAAAGTAAGTGATTTGATAGAATTCTTTAATTGTTCTAATGAAAGATTTACTTTCTTTAAGTATTTAGAACTAGTTGACTAGTTGTATTATCTTTAAGTAACTAGAATTGACTTTCTTTAGATAAATCACTCAGTAGAATTGTTATTTTAACATCTTCCATGAATCGATGATACTTTAAAGGGGATTTGATGGAATGTTCATTTTGATGATCTCCCTGCAACATATATATTTATCAGATCGTGTAAAATATGATTTAAATTACAGTTTCGAAGTCGAGTTACATCGGGAATCCAAGTCCTGCACCGCCCAACGACGTAAGCTTCTACAGTGTGGAAATGGACAACGGCCGTTATATGGGATATGAGCCGAATTCGAGCCCGGCACCAACAATGGGAGATCCGGGCTCGGGCACGTATTACCCATCCATGCCAATCACAGGACAACACACGGGGGTGCCCCATGCGAGCATGAACGCTGGTGGAACGGGTACGTTGACTCGTTCGAGAACTCTACCGCGACCTGTACCACCCCCGGATGTTACCGTGATGACGGCGGGTACAAAATCACTGATACCACCCACCGTACCACCACCACCGGCTACTTTTGCACGTGCGAACAACAACGGTGCCCACAATCATGGTCACCCGTTATCGACGTTCACACCGACACCGGCCTATTCCGACATTGACGGCCATCTTGTCTGAGGCTCACCAATTTTCGGCCCCAGCTCGGTACGCGGTAAATATCGTGCCGTACCTAGGGACGAAACCAATTTGCCCGTCACTGAAAGAAGCACTAGACTTTAGGCCTATCAATAACGCTAACGCTAACGCAAACGCAATCGCGAAGAGATCAAAACATCCTAAAACTTATTTCATATTCTGTGAGGATGATAATGATAATCATGATGCCGATGATGATGATGATGATGATGATGATGATGATGATGATGATGATGATGATGATTCACTGACAGCAACAACAAACGAAGCAACCAACAATGATGATAATGACGATGATGATGATGATGATGATGACATTTTGCTTCTGATTCGCGTGTTCCTTTTTTACTTTCATTCTCGTGGATTGTGTGCGTAGTGATGCTATTGCGTGACGGGACATATATTATTGATAATGTGACAAGAAACTTGACTAACAAACAAACAAACAAAAGAAAAATCATTTGTTCTACGTATACTCTTCTACCTCCTCCTCCTCATCCTTCTCTACCTCATGATGAGGAGTGTTGGGGGTGGAGGACAATTATCGGTGGTTAAATCTGTGGCTTACGTGTAAATAATAAGAAGACGTTTATGGGCGTGTTTAACATTTTGACGACGATCGAGAAAATAAAACCACGATTTTGTCTTCGTTGAAACATTGTTTGCAAAACGAAGAGACGTTCGTAAAAACAAAAAAAAAGACACATTTTTTGCGTGGACGATTAGAATAGTTGCATTTGCATATCATGAAAATCGTTCGTGCTTTATAATCGTCGATTTCATCATCGAACTTAGGCGAGTTATCGATCGATGACCGAGAAAACTGAACACGCGGTTTATCGTTCTATGTGTGGGTGGGTGTGTGTTTATGAGTTTGAGAGTGGGTGGATGTTAATATGTATGTTTGTTCGTGTGTGTTGAATGCATGCATACGTTTATGAATGTGTGTGTGTGTAAACATCATAATATAAATCCTTTATCTTCTCCGAGTATAGTAATAGAAAATAATTAATTTCATATTCGATCTCGACGATCGTTTGTTTCAATGTTAAACGATCATCGACATTGATCAAATTTATGTTTTATTACAACGTTCAAGAATTTTGCTATACATACGATTGCTCCACAATATGCAAGAGAAACATTTTTAATCGATTCGATATTGTATTAACAATAAAACAAAAAACAACAAATCAATATCAAATCATTTTTTTTGTCTCTTCGGTTTTGACAGAGGTCGGCCTAGGGATTTTGTTTCTGTATTTTTTTCGCACGTATGGGTATCTTGAGACTCGTCATCTTAGGTCCCTTCTCCTCCTACCCCCTTCCTTCCCTCAACCAACCCCAATTCACCTCTCAAAACCCTTTCTTAATGTTACTTTTTATTTGGTTTTATGAGTGACACATTAAAACGAAAATGCGAACCTTTACGATCTATCGTATTTTTTATGATAATAATAAATAAAAAACTTATCTCGATAAGTATCTATAGTTTGATGAGAAAAATTTGAACAAATATTAAATACAAATTATTCGCTAATTGAATCGATTTAATATTTTACATTAATTAAAAGAATAAATAAATAAATAAATAAATAAATAAATAAATGATAGATCGTAATGGATTGATAATAAAAATAATAATAATGTTTCATTTGAAAATAACAAATGTGCGTATGTTATATCAGATTTATAAATGCGTTTTTTTCTTTTTTTTTTTTTTTTTAAAGCAACGTGTGCTTATTCGACGATAATACGCTTGTACGTGTTATATACATAGATGATAAATTAAAAGAAAATGAGCAACGACGATTTCATTGAAAGTTCGAAAAAAAATATAATGTTATTACTTAAGAAATACTACGATCTTATTAGATTAATTAATACTCTACGAACTTTCACAAAGACAATTTATTAATTAATTATTAATAATAATTACGTTTATAATTATTTATTTCCCCAAACACGAACTAGCTAGTGAATTGTAATAAGCGTATTTGTATATTAAATATTACGAAACGTCTCTCTCTTTTTATATATATTTTTTAAATATTATTAATTAATTATTATTATCATTAATATTATTATTATTATTATTAATTTTAAATATAACACTGCACAAATAATTCGATTGTCTCTCTCAAGAATTGATAAACGTTATGCAATAACGTTGAATAAATGAATTATTAAATCGCGTACAGTCGTTAGGAGAAAAAAAATAGTAACGAAGAAGAAGAATAAAAAGAAAAAGAAAAAAGAAATCCACGAAACGGTTTTCACTGCCGATTTTAAAGTCAATATAATACAAATTTACATATATATATGTATACTTAATAATACTTATTATAATATATATTATATATGTGTATATATTATTTCACGAATTATTATATTTTCTAATTTAGTGTCTTGTAAATTACTTCGCCTTCGACAACAAATGTTGCATGAAGAATTAAAAAAAAAAAAAGAAGAACAAAAACGATTTTACGATTCAGTAATTTTATTTTTTTTTTATCTTGAAAAAGATAAATGTTGGTCAAGAAAATCCCTTCCTGAGCTTAACCAACCCCTTCCTCTCCAAAAAAAAAAAAGGAAAATTAAAAATGATTTATTTTACAATATACGAATACAATTGTTAAAAAAAAAAAAGAAAAAATAAATCGTAAAATCGATTGTTTCCATTTTTTTTTCTTCTTCTTCTTCTTTTGATATTTTATGTTTTATATTATGGTGGTAGTATAAAGTTGTCGAGAAAACGAGAAAACGAGAGAGAGAGAGAGAGAGAGAGAACGTTTGAAGATTGAAAACGCGTCGACGTTTTAAAAGCCTAGAGAAATGGCATTGCCATAGGGAATATATGGGAACGAAGGCGGAGGATTTTATGGGACACGTAACGTTCCATAAATTTAGCGACTGTAAGAGGTTTACGCGAGCTTTCGAATCATAATCGCCGTTCCTCTGACTGCCTGTAACAGATAAAAGGCTGAATTTACCAACCCCCACACACCCCTTCTCCTATCTTCTCCACTTCCACCCATTTACCCCATTCGAGCTATCCATCGCATACCCATCCTCTTTTTTCCCTTTCCTTTTCCTCGATACATTTACACCCAACACAACCCTCCCTCCTCAACCCAGGACAAATTCATGACAAATATTTTGTACATGTCGTAGCTCTCTCTCTCTCTCATCATAAACGTAATTTATTTTTTTTTTGGTTTTGTTTGAAAATATGTCAAAGACAATGAAAAGGTCAAAAGACAATGATAAAATATGATTATTATTATGATTATGATGATGATGATGATGACGTTTCAAGTGATCAACGTCTTTGAATGACGTAGTGATATCTTTGAAAAAGACAATAGCGTTTTAACCCTTTGAGTGGTGAATACTTTTAACTAAAATGTTTTGTATGAATGAATTAATTTATTATTAACACGTTCCATGCCACATGTACCACCAGTGGTACACGTTAAACTTGTTCTTCAGGCCACGTGTATCACCAGTGGTACAATTATCATTTTATGCATTGAATATATATGTTTATAACAAATTTATATTGTGTAAAAAAATATTTCTATTAAATTATTGATACAATAAAGCACATAAGTTTGTTTAATTGTTATATTAACAATAAGTAATAATTACATTTAATGGTTGATTTTGTTAAAGCCAAATTAAATGACCTTAATGAGAAGTCAGGTAAAAAGGGCTTGACACGAAACGTGTTAACTAGATTTTAATAATAATAAATTAAATTGTAATAATTTAACTTTGTATAAATATAATTGAATTAATTAATATAAACATATAACATTATTTTACATTAATATTAACACAACACGTATATGCGTTCATAACACTCTAAGGGTTAAATAACGTTTTTAGTTGATAAAATTGAAAGAATGAGAAAGAGAGAGAAAGAGAGAGAAAGAGAAAGAGAGAATGTAAATTTAGTTAGAAAAGAAAAAGTTAAAGATAATATTAACTGTTTGAGTGCAGGAGAATTTTTGTATGCATATGCTAAAATTGCGGAATGAAATGCATAATTATTTTTTTTTTTTAAATAATAATATAAATGGTTATAATTAAACTCTAATTATTATTATTAAAAAAAAGAAAAGTAATTTTTACTAAATAAAATCTTTTTTATTTTCATTTATTACATGAGTGTGTTTTGTTGCACAAATTTCATGACCGCTTCTTCGCATTTTTGGCATAGAACAAACGATTGTCGCACTCAAACGGTTAAGAGTAAAGAAAAGGAATGAACCAAAAAAAAAAAATATTTAAGTATGAATATGATTTATGAATCATGCGAGGTGTTGATTTGAAATATTAAATATTGAGATAAAAATATGATAGTAAAAATTGGATCGTTTTTATTTGCGATATATGATATTATATATCCTGTTAACATTTGTGAGCGCGACTTGTACGTTTAAATCATATGTTTATATATATATATATATATGTATATGTATATGTATGCATTAACACAGACACATGCATATTATGTTACATATATTATTTGTGCATTTATTTCGATTAAACAACATTTGTTATGATCTATGTGTAAATAACGACAAGAAGATTATTGTTCTCTCTAATAATGTTTCATTACGCATCAGAAAAAAAAATACCACTCGCACACGTGTGCATACACAGCGAACAGATTATTAATATTTGAAAAAGAAAAAAAATTAAAAAGATAAAAAGAAAAAAAAAAGAAAGAATTAAAATTTTTCAATATGGATCATATGAGGGTCTCATTATACCTAGGATTTAACGAAAAAGGTATATGATATATACATGCATACATACATATAGGTCATAATATGCTAGGGTTACGCGTATATAATGAAAAAAAAAAATAAAATAAAATAAAAAAATTATAATGGGGAAATAAATAAAATAGGAAGAAAATGTCAAATAAAATTAAAAAAAAAAGAAATAAAAAGAATTTATTTCGGAATTATTGGTATATGAAAAGGAGGTGGAAAAAAAAAAATTAGAAATGAAAGGAAAAATTGAGTAAAAAAAAAAGACAACGCGATTTTCCCCGTTCGTCGGAAGCCTAACAAGTAGTAATCGATAATATATATACATGTATATATATATATATATATATATTTTTGAGAAAAGATAAAAAAAGAAAAAAACGATGACGAAGAAAAAGAAAATTAACGCAATAAGAAATATTAAGAAAACAGAAAAAGAAAATAAAAAAAAAAAAAGGGACAGGAGTGATAAGGAAAAAAT
>NW_015149087.1:361335-371508 GCF_001465965.1 Polistes dominula
TTAATAAAAATAAAAATAAATAATTCGATATACATTTTTGGCCTATTTGTAAGAATATTAAAAATTCATGCAACGCACAATGAACGAATCGATATTGTAAAAAAAAAAAGCGTATCTTATGCAATTTTTTTTTCTTTTTTGGTTTTTTTTTCTAATAAATAAATTGGAAACGTTAGTTTACATAGAAATACATGATTTTACTTTTAAATACTTATATTAGAAACGTGAAATAAATGAATAATTAATGAAACGTGTTATTTAAAAAGTATCTCGTTTAAAAATTGATCGACGTCATTTTATTTGTTATAACACAAAATTTTATATAAATATTATCTTTAATTTGTATTTTTATGAAATACACGTGAGGTATTTATTATAATTATAATTAATCAAATTATTATTATTATTATAATTTATTATTATAATTATATTATAAATATATTATTATAATATAAATTTATTAATATTATTATAATATAAATTATAAAATAATTCTACTAATAAATCATTATTACCTACAATTATAATTAAATCAAAACTTTACACGAACTTTGCACTTGGAATTCTTCTTCTTGTGCGTTTCATGGATTTCTTTTTTTTTTTCTTTTTTTTTGAAAATCGTTTGAAAGTTTAACAAAAATATAATGTTTTCGTAAATTAGCAGTATATTGCTCTCATTGTTATATTTACACGTACATCACACCATCGCGGTTATTAATTTGTTAACGTTTCAATTCTACAAGCTTTGAGATAAAAAAAAAAAAAAAAACAATTGTGTGTTGTTGAAGAAATACTGTTGCGAATGAATTAGCTGTCAAAGTGACAGCTTAGACTGATGATATTTAAACAAATTCTCATATGTATTGCTCAATTAAAATAAAAAAAAAAAAAATAAATAAAAAAAAAAAACAAAGAGAGAAAGAGAATGTAAGAAAGTGAGAAAGAAAGAAAGAACGAGAGAGAAAGAGAGAGAGAGAGAACATGTTTGCGCATATTATTAAAAGGTTCTATTTACATATACATGTTTTATATTTGTAATTAAAAAACGAAACTAAGATAAAGAATGATAAGAACGAAAGAGAGAGAGATGAAGATAAGGATAAAAGATTAAAAAAAAAAAAAAAAAGAAATGGAATAATCATCTAAACATACTTAAAAATATTACCTGAAAAATGATTAGACTATGTAATCTCCAAAGTATTTGCTCATTAAAGTGCAAGGGCATGTTAGACGGACCGATATTCGTCCAAAATGGTACCTTGGAGATGGACATACCACCATCTAACACGTATATATATATGTATATGTATATGTATAATATGTATGTATATATATATATATATATATATACGGGATATTTGATATTTTACATATAATTATTCGAAAGAAATTTTGTTGATTAATCTAAGAAATAGTCAATCCTAATTATACAATCATTGAAAGGAGTAAACTTGGGAGAAAAAAAAAATGATTATTAAAATTGATCGTGTGTTTTAAACGTATGTGTATATATTGTATATATTTGCGCTTAGATAGATATTAACAAAATAAAATAAAATAAAATAAAATAAAATGAAATAAAATGAAAAACGAAAAATAAATAAACACTTAACGAATTATAATATCAAAGTAAGGGAGAATAAAAAAAAAAAATAGAAGAGTCGTGAGAAGGGGTGGGTGGGACAATCTATCGGGAGATTCGCGCGAACGTGATTACCTGAGAAAAAAAAAAAAAAAAGAAAAAAAACAAACAAACAAACAAACATTAACTAAAAGCCGATTTCTAACACTGTGTGTGTCATTGTGGAATAATGAAGAAAAATATAAATTCGTATATTATACAGGTATACCTAGATAAACTCACATACACACAAAAGAGTAGTTTCTCTTCTAACGAAGAGAAAATTCTGATAATCTCTTTCTCCTTTTTGCAAACGATCAATGTATGTTTTTTCTTTTCTATTTTTTTGTTTTTTGTTTATTATTTTACGTGAACACGAGTATATTTATCTTTGGTATTTGGTTGTTATTTTTTTTTTCTTTTCTTTTTTTTATCTTCATTTCCTTTTTTTCTTCGATAAGAACGTTCGCTCGAGTTTTACGATAGAAAAGAAAAAAAAAACACAAGAAAAAAAATCAAGAGCTTTTGTATAATAGATAAAATTGTTCGTACGAATTTTTATTATTCTTTTTTTTTTTTTGTATTATTATTATTTTTTCCTATCTTTATTGTGACGATTTTGAAAACAGGACCCTTGGAGAAAATATTTTCGGAATTTTTGTTTTATTTGTTTCTAAATAAACAAATAAAATCGTACACGTCGTTAAATAAATCATAAAGAATGAAATAATGAAAATCATATGAAAAAGAAGATATACAAATATCGTGAATATTCATCAACAACAACAACAAAATGAACGAATAAAAAAGAAAAAGGATAATAAAAACTTGCGAATGATATTATTGATAAAATTCGAGATCGATATAATTCAATCGTACGAAGACAAACTCTATCCGTTCCAAATGAACATTGCCAATAATAATAATAAAAAAATAAAAAAATAAAAAAATAAAAAAAATCAAATAAACGACACACTAACACATAAAATGTGGCCCGTGTTTCTTCCTTTTTTTCTAGTTTTTTTTTTTAATTTTTTAATTTTTTATTATTAATTAACACAACACAGTATCTTGATTAAATATATTGTAAAACAATATGAACATTTGTACGTTTTAAAATTATAAGAAACGAAGAGAAATAAAAAAATTAAGCTCGTACACACATCGTAAATGTTATATACGTGTATTTACATATACACACACACACATATGTTGTATCATTTGAAAACAATTATATATATATATAATAGTAATTGCAAATGATGATAAACTTTAACTAAAAAAAAAAAAAAAATAAGAAAAACGAAATATTTTATCGTACGAGCAAACGAATATTCTTGACACTAAAAAAAAAAAGAAAAAATAATTCTACACGATTGTGAGGGAAAAAAAGAAAATGAGGAAAATGCAAAAATTTTTTTGTACTATTTTTAAACGAACATGTTGTGACAACACACACACACACACATACATACACATATACACTCAGCCGTACACACAGGCATCATATATGTTTGCTTCCGTTCATGTGCCAACTAATTGATGTTTTTGATGTTCAATATACCAGATGTAATAAAAAAAAAAAAAATAAAATAAAAAATAAAAAGGGAGCCTCCCCTTCATTCGGGCAGCACCATTTATGGTGTCGGTTCTATCGTTAAACAAAATATACTGTCAACAAAAAATAAAAGTATAAATTGGCACTTCGATGTGCAATATTAAGAAGAAGAAAAAGAAGAAGAATAAGAAGAATGGGGATAAATAAAAACCGATTAATTAAAATAATTAATACGACTCGATTGAAAGATTTATGATAATTAAGGGACGATGTGTAAAATATATTTAATTAATAAGAAAAACCACAATCATTATAGCATTTTTTTTAAATGTGCCATTTCAATGTGGCACATTTGAAAATGAAATATTAACAAACAAACAAATATGATACGAGAAATTCATTCAAATACTGTACTGTTCATCTTCGATCGAAGAAAAACAATCAAATGAAGTATAGAAAAATAATAACACGAATTAAGAAGAATAAGAAGAAGAAGAAGATAAAGAAGAAAATAAACTACGACGAAGATAATGAAGATGAAGAAGATAAAGAAGATATAGAAGAAGAAGAAGATGACGATGAAAAAAAATAAAAATAAAAAGAGAGACGATGTGTAAAATAATTTAAATATATTCACCACGATTGGTATAATTAATTAATTGTACATAATACATAGTATTTTTACATTCTAATTCTAAATTACATTTCCAATTCTAAATGGTATACACACATTATTCTATGAGCTCCGCTTGTCCTATATGTATTGTTATTAATTTTCTTCTTTTTTCAAAAAAAAACAACTACCCCATTAAACCCTGACAACACTTACAACACACACCCCATCCTCCAACCCTCCACCCACATCAATTTTTGTTTTCATTATCGGATTTAATCTTAAAACGAGTTGAACTTATTGATACTTGTGTAACGTTGCATCAAAATAATGCATAAATTCTACCTTTTCGTTTTTTTTTTTTTTTTAGATATTTCGTGTTATTTTACATCTACATTGATCCTATAACCCTCCCTGTCCTCTCCCAGTCCCCACATTAATCCACCCATTTTGTGTGCCGTTATTTCACTGCAACTCGCACAAGATTTAATAAACACACGCCTTGTGCCTTCATCGCACCATAAAATATTATTAGATCTTCTTATATTGTATATTAATAATATGTAAGAACATTATTACGTAATATTGCTCAATTTACAATTTATATCGATTATTATTATATCATAATACTTATTTTATAATATTATTATTATTATTATTATTATTATTATTATTATATGACGAAGTTATATATTATCCTGAATATGATATTAATTTGTCGCGATTATACAAACGAGTATCACACATTCCAATATAAATATACAATTGCTATTGTATTTTGTATTTTTTATAGAAAATATTTCAACGTCAAATCCATAAATATGATTAAACGTTTTTTCCATTTTTTTTATTTTATTTTTTATTCCACGATATAAATTTATTTTTTCCGGTAATGGAAAAGTAAAGAGAAAAGAAAAAAATCGAGCGACTTTTATTAGAATTGCAATTTGCGTTAAATAAAAATCCCCTATACTTAAAAATACATACACACACTCATATATATATAAATATAAATATATATATAAATAAATACATAAGGACAGAGCGAAGCTCAAAACACTAGTCCTTAATTTAAAACCAAAGTAAAGGAAGAAAAGAAAAGAAAAGAAAAAAAACAAGAAAAGAAGAAAAAATAATGAAAAAATAAATGAAAACATTGTGTAGCATTTAAGAATCTCCATTTACTTACATACACACCTGTGTGTCTATACAGATACATAAATTATAATTAAATAACTCAATCATTGTAATTAGATAAACGAAACTTAAACGATAAGCGAATAGGTAAAAAAAGAGAGAAAACAAGATAAGACACTTCCTTTAAAAGTGTATTATTTGACATATTTTAGTTGATTTTTCACACTATCCGATTAAGATTTTACCTAGGAATTTTCGTCAACACGTTAGATACGAATAATTCTGCGTCTGTACATTGTTTTTCTATTGCAAACAATTAAAAATGATTATCAACTTATACATGATACTGCCTATTTTCTTCTTCATTTTTTTTTTCTTTTTTATATTCTTATACAGTTGGTACGAGTATAAAGTTTCGTTTGATAATTTTCAATATCATCAGAGTTATGCAAAACTTTGAAAAATGATCTATCAAACAAATACTAAGAAACTTTCTACTCAAACCAATAATATTTTATACGTAAGTATTGAAATATCCTAAAAGCTCTCTTGATATTATCTTATTAATATATATAAATTACGTGTCACGTTGTTTGTTCGCAATGGACTCCTAAATTACTGAACCGATTTTAATAGAAATTTTGCACACTGTGTGAAATTTCATCCAACTTGAAAGATAGGATAGTTTCGGACTGATTGTGAGCTACAGCAACGTGTGGCGGAGCAACCCTAGTAAATGATATATTTTTATAAATTCTACATTGACAATCTCATTATTAAACCTTTGCACTCGAAGCCTTTTTCACTTGCGCTAACCAGCAACTTGTTTGAGCAAACCTTTCACTATCTTTTCGACCCTTTAAGTATTATCTTGAAGTATATCTTAAAAGAAATATCTTATTACACATCGTAAATAAGCAAATAGAGTAAAAAAAGCCGAGCGTCATATCAGCGCCATTCAAGTTGCCACTTTAAATCTGCCGGACACTAATTTGGCATTTGACTTCCGCTCGAGTGCGAAGGGTTAATGTAATAAATAATTATAGAGAATTTTTTGTTTCATCGTTTCATCCGTTTTTAAATGACCCTGATTGTAAAGAAATTTACACATCAAAAAAATAAAATCATCAAATAAAATAGCAATACTTGTAGACATAATATATTGAAATCAGTCGGAAACTGATACAAGTTGAATGTTTAAAACGTTCGAATTTTTAACCTTGTTTTATCACCTACGTATCGACCGTGATATATGCATGGAATGTGCAAATGATAGAATAATCACGGACAACCATACTCGAACTTGTCAATTTACGCAAACATTCTTTTCCAATCGTTGTATCACATGTGTGATACTGTTTGAGATCTTCATTCAAGGTCGACGTACCGTTACGTAGTAAAATGTGTTTCACGTATGTTCGAATTTCATCGTGGGACGATGATACGTGAGAGTAATGAGAAATAAAAATAAAGGAAAAAGTTTTCTTTTACTTTTTGTAGTATCATTTAAGGAAAAAAAAAAAAAAACAAAACCAAGTTAGATGAATTATTTAGATAAAGAAAATTATTTAACAGACTTCCTTGTCATAACTCACCCACAGGAAGTCCATAATGCGACCGCGTACATCCTCGAGGTGGACGAATAATCACCGGAAAACGCAAACGTGCCATTATCGCGTCTTTTGCATCTTGATTGAGTTTTATAAGATCGAATACACCAAGCACGATAGTAACTATAATCGTTTTATTTGATATGTATACTTTGTTGTACTACGTAGTCGTAGTAGTACTACTACGAGAGTAATATGAAATGAAACAAAATTCTAAGAACTTTCGTTATCGAAAAACAATAAAAGGAAAAGACAAATAAAGAAGAAAAAAAGATAGACAAGAAAAGATAGAAATATTAGGAAAGGACGAGGTAGAAAACTGGTTACTGTATAACTTTACATTGCATCATTGCGTGCTACGGAACCAACCTATCTCTCTCTCTTTATATGAAAGCCGCCATGACCAAATTTGGCGCGGTCTCGATCTCGCGCCATTCTTTTTAAAAAGACCATCAGAATGGTTTTTCTTCCTTCGTTCGTTCTAACTCACGGAAAACATCTTTTTATCGATTTCACGATACTTTAACGTTTAACTAACCAAACCGTAGTCTTTTTTTTACTTTCTTTCATCTATTTCTAAGACAACGATTCTTTATTGTTCTTCATTGTTTCTAAGATTTGTATTTATACAAATTGATTATAAGTTTAACGTTGTGCGAATAGTTTACGACACGTCCAATTCCCTTTTTCCCGTAGTTCCATACGCACAGTGTTTATTTGAATTAGCTATTTGTATATTCACAGTGATGTATGATGATTTTATAATACCCATTGATCTTTTTCTTTTTCTTTTTACAAATCAACGATCAATTTGACTAAAACTATGAGTAAGAAAATACTTATAAAAATAAAAAAGAATATAATAAAGGTTTAAGCACGAACTCACGTTCGTTTACCAATGCAATACAATATCGTAATATACATACAATTTTTCTTTGAATAATGAATGAGTCAGAAGAATGACGCATTGACAATAATTTCGATGCATTACCTTAGTAAAAAAAAAAAAATAATCTAAACTTAAACATTTTTCATTGCAAATTACTTTACAGAATATTTCAAACGTCCATTTTAAGCTTACCAAAATCGTTAAGATAGAAATTTAAAAAAAAAAAAAATCAAATGCTACTATGAAAGTAAGTAGGGTGCCAAAGATACCACCAAAAACACAATGCTAGTGCCGTTCCTGATGCCAGAAGGCCAGGAACGATCGAAACCGGAACGGCGGAGTCGCAAGTGTTGTCGTCGGACTTGTCTGTCGTGGTTCAGAGTTGGCGAGTTAAATATCTGCAAAGAAAATAAGGAAAAAAAAGATAGAAAAAAATATAGAGGACCATTTCGTGTTTTGTGGATCTAGTTTTAAACAGTGAGTAACAGTTAACTTCAATTAGTTCGTTCGATCTCTCGCGAATTTGAAATCGAATTTATTCGAATTATTCGTTCGATTCGGTTCGTTTTCAACTGGATAGAGAAACTTCAACGAATGGGCGTACTACTACTACTACTACTACTACTTCTACCTTTTTCGAGAATTTATTCTTCGTGGTGCTTTCGAATTACCGAAAAACAAATATTTTTCATTTATTGCAATGACAAAATTATATTTTATTTTGATTTGTACAATTGTAATTTTCTAGTAAAATTATTCTTGTAAATTTTAATTATTAATCTCGTTTATTTGGAACGAGTTAACCTCAAAATTATGGAACATACATAACTGTATGAGAGAGCAGAGGGACACCCAACGGGTGTTTCCCGAAATAGACATGATTCACAACAGTACCGTGGTAAATTGACAGCTCTTTTTCTTTTTATTCATCTTAATTTGATTTTTATTATTATTATTATTATTATTCTTTTTATTCTTCTTAATCTCTCTGAATCGTGAGTCTTATTACTTATTTTCATGGATCACATCATCAAATATTTACTTAAAAAAACATTTAATTTTTTTCAACCCTATCATTTTTTTCGTGATTTTATAATGAATGACAGTGAATGCTTGTGTGAGAAGGATTGATTGTGAAAAATTGTGTGTGATTTATTGTGCTTCTGTGTTAGTTATCTTTTTGTTGATATAAGTTTTTATATTTTATGAGTGAATGTATATTGGATATAGCAAATATAGGAAGATAAGACTTCAATTAACAGTTCTTCATTCTGAGTATGTATTTTAATTTTTTTTTTTTTCAGAATTATTACACATTTTTCTTATTGAGAACTTTTGTTTCTTCTATTTTTTAGAATTATTAAACATGATTTAAGTAGTTCAAAGTGTGTACTACTTACAGACGATCCAAATCAACTATTATTTGATATGATAAACAAATATTATTATACTTATGATAAAGATATATTTCTAGAAAAGAGTACAAGAAAAATCAAATAATAAGAAATGTATCTAAACGATAAGACAGAATGCTTTTACAAAGAAATTTCTTATAATATTATAAATAATAATAATTATTTCAATTTATCTTACATTGTTCTATTTATTGAAATCATTTTATTTAGTAGAAAATTAATATATATATAATATTAATTATACTTAATTAATATTATATTAATATTATATATATTATTATTATAATATTATTATTATTATTACATAATATTATATTATATATATCTATATATATTAAAAGATAAACACAGATAAAGAATTCAAAATATTAAATCATACACAATGATAAAAACAACAACAATTTTCTATTTACATACCCACATTAGTCTCTCCTTCGTTTGAATACTTTCACACACAAACACACATATATATCTATATATCAACCATTCTAAAGTCGTCTTCTTTCAACCACGTTTTCCAAACTTCCTGAAATGACGAAGAGATAAAAGAAGGTGACAAAACAGTATTGCGTCAATTCGTATAGTTTCGTGCAGACGGAAAGTCAAGTTCCGGTGTAAGTCTTATAAATAGAAGCTTCAGTGTAGTCTTTCTAACACATACATGCAACATATGTATTTACGTATAACACATAAGTATATAACACACATATATCATACATAAAAATGTCTGAAACAGAAAATGGTAATAAGAGAATTCATGCACGTGAATGCAATAGTTCTACATTCTATTAAATATACGTAATACACATACACATATAAGTAGGAACACGTAATTAGATCTTTACAGATGCACGAGTATACATTTACATTTACATATATATACTTTTGAATGTATACGTAAGATTTCCACGAAAATTATAACGTAAGATTCAAAGAAGAGTTTAGCTGTGGTCATCTTGTTAGTTTCAGAACTCATTGCCAACGATGATGCATAATTATGCCGATTTGATATCTCATCTTTAGAAAAGATATTTATTCTCAAGACACGTTTCGTTTACATTCCGAGGACAGGATAGAAACTAACGCCGACAATGAGTTGTCTTTAGAGATCCATTTTTTTTTTAAACATCGTTGTTAATTTGCATATTTATTATACCAATTGTCTGAACACATTTTTGTGTGTGTTTCGTTATTCTAATATGTCAATAAGTAATTTTGAAATTTGTTGTATTCTTTAATATTTTATTATATTAATTTGATTAACAAATCATTCAATTAATATGTTAGTAAGTCATTTTGAAATTTGTAGTATTCTATAATATTTTATTAT
>NW_015149087.1:373258-386200 GCF_001465965.1 Polistes dominula
CACTTCCATACTAAATCTGACAAATATTGCAGTATCTTAAACAACACAATAAACTCTCACGAACTTTTGGTTCACCCTAATGTTTAATTATTTTTCTTCTGTTTTTTTTTCTGTTAGTTGCAATCATTTCTTACATTCATGCAATATTGCGTTATACTAGAGGAAACAAAAAAATATGATTGAGAATTCACATGCAATTTCATACTAGCGAATAAAATGTGACCATATACTCCACCCAGGATCATTTATCTTCTATTCTTTTGTTTTTTTTTTTTTTTTTAATGGTAACTCAAAAAAATAAATATGCCTTGTTATGGTTATTTGAATCAGCCTGTAGACGAGCCTGCATTTTATCTTTCTCTCTCACGAAAATTAACTATGAACAAGCTTCTGCTTTCAGTCCGCATGTTTATATATTTATATACGACTTGAAAAAAAAAAAAACTCTCTCTGCGTTTCACGAAAAAACAAACATGGTGGTTGCGTAAACACGGAGACTTTTATTTTTTATTTTTTGTTCCCCACCTCAAATTAAACTTACGCGAAAAAATGTCGTCTCATTCGTTTTTTGCTTTTTAACAGCGCGTAATTACAATCCATCGTATTTTTCTTTTAAGGTTTATTCTTTTTTTTAATATGATGATTTTAATAATTTTGGATGAAAGTTTGAAAAGAGTTTCTTTTTTTTTTTTTTATTTATTTAGGTCGTCTTCAATGAAGCGTCGGAAAATGGCGCCAAGTCGTCGCGACGCCATTATCGGCGCCCGTATATTGTCGATAGCTTCGTTTATATACTATGTATATATTATATACTTTCAAACGTCCTTGGTTTTCCTCGTTTATTCTCTTTTCTTCAAGATCATTCACTTTATTATCTGCTATTTAAGAGTACAATGCTTTTATACGAAAATAAAACACATTTCTCGAACGAAGAAAATAAGAAATTGTCTGAAAAATTTTCAATTATTCATTTTAGATCTTACGTAATATGATAATTTTTATATTTATTTTATGCAAAATTTCATGCTGCATCAAAATCCAGGAGAAATAAACTAGACATTCTATTTAAAAAAACAAAACTTACTTTGACGTTGAAATCTCGTTAAAAAAAGTATCTTCAAACAAAAGTTTCATTTACCATTATATTTGAGTGGTAAATGTAATTTAATTAACAAATTAAATATCATTTTTAATGATTTTATTAATGAATTTAATGTAATTTAATTTACAAATTAAAAACTTCAAAAGTTAATTTATTAAACTAAATAATTTAATTATTCAGAAAATATTTTGTCATACGATGTATATTTTTCTTCTTTAGATTTTCCATTAAATTATTTTCATCATCAAAATTATCAAACACAAATATATATTATAAATATTTTTTTTTTTTTATAATTTAACAGATTCCATTGATAGTGGTTCAATTGTGGTATCATAATCGAAGAATCGACAACATTTTCTGTATAATAAACGAATAACGAAAAAAAGTAGCCAACTAATTACGTGTCAAAGAAACAACAACAAAGTTGCAAAAAGGAAGAAGGAAAAAAGAAGTGAGTTATTTTGTTTATTTTCATTGTGTGTGTGTGTGTGTGTTTTTTTTTCTTTTTCTAAATATCGCTTGCGGCATTTTTAGAACACACACACACACACACAGACAATTTTAACTTGCTATCTCGTTTAAATAACACCTAAAATATGATGCACGTCCGCTCCCTTTCCTGTTATTCCCAGTTCTGTTAGTTCGTTCACATGCAAAACCAAACGTAGCGTGAAAGTGTTTATTACCCACCACACTACGTCACACGTCTATTTCATATGCGTGCCTTTATTTACTCCCTCTCTCTCTCTCTCTCTCTCTCTCTCTCTTTGTGTCTCTCATTCTACTACTTTTAATTGTAAAACATGTTGCGTGGTTTACGTGACGTAAAGATCATTAAACTTTGAATATTTTGACTGTGATCGGTTGACTAGTGTCACCAATTTAACAAGAACACAAAATTGACACTGTGCAACACGTTGAACATTTTCATAATAATCATATTATAATATAACTTTACTTTTTTAGATATGTTTTTAGTTGTTTTAATTATTTAAATAATTAACCTTTTGAGTGCTATGGACACATATATGCGTTTGATAAAAATTACTAGCGTTATTATTCGACGCATATACTTATTTGTTAGTATTAATGTAAAATAATGTTATATTTGTATTAATTAAATTATATTATATTCAGAAATGCAAATGTTAATTATTAAATATAATTTATTGTTAGAGAATTTGGTTGATAATAAATTATTTCGTTTCTACAAAACATTTTAGGTAAAAGTATTCACCACTCAAAGGGTTTATATTAACAATTGCATGATTTAGTGGCTGATGTTGTTACTTGGTTTACTTATTTAATGATATTAATAATAACAATTAATTAACAATTTATTTTTTATTTAGTTGTTGAGTTTGTTTAAATAGGAAATATGTAAACTTAAGATTTAGAATTCATAAAATAAATGAATTGAATGTAACAGTTGAATTTATAATCTTCTTCTTCAATGTTATCGTTCTCTCTTACTTATTTATTAATGGTTATTAAATTCAATCGTTTAAATCAGATCATTGATTATAACGCGCGTTTACTTGAATGATAAAATAACTAGAATAAATTTCATTTTGAATAGAGAAAAATCGTCCTTGTTGCGAGCATTCGCAATGGCCACTTTATCTTTACGCATCTCCATTCCGGAGAAAAATGCAACTAAGATGATGCAATTCGATCCAAGTACTTCGGTTTACGATGCGTGCCGTATAATAAGAGAAAAATTAGCAGAAGCCAGTAACATGGGACAACGTAAGTTTAAATTTATTATTTAATTAATTAGTCTGAACATTAAAGTGGTAGCAAAAGTTTGTGCAGTTGTATTTTTGTTTATTAAATTTTACAAAAATACAATTCATTGTATCTGCAGTTTTGAAATAAAATTTCAACAGGTTCAAACGCACGAACTTTTGATTTACCCTAATAAGATAATTAATAATCCTTTAATAATAATAAAAGAAAAACAAAATTAAAACGATAATAATTTCATTTGTGTTTAGCCAAAGATTATGGTCTTTTCTTTGCCGATGAAGATGTAAAAAAAGGTGTATGGTTAGAACCAGGAAGAAATCTCGATTATTATATCTTAAGAAACGGTGATCTTTTGGAATATCGTCGTAAATTACGGACCCTCAGAGTACGAATGTTGGATGGAACGTTGAAAACATTATTAGTTGATGACAGTCAACCAGTCGCTAATTTAATGGTTGTTATTTGCACAAAAATTGGTATTACGAACCACGACGAGTATTCACTTGTACGCGAATTGGTAGACGAAGAAACGGAAAATCAAAAACCCGGTAACTTTGGTACACTGACGTTGAAAAGGAGAAAGGAGGACAAAGGTGAGAGAGATGCCAAGATGGATCAATTGAGGAAGAAACTTAAAACTGACGATGAAGGTAAATTCAAATATCAAAAAACAAATAATCAAATCTACAAAACTACAACATCATATTGTGATTTTAATTAAATGAAAGACAATTTGTTCTTTATTTCATTCCCTGTTGTTATTGTTGTTAATGTTTTATAGTTAATTGGATTGATCCAAGTAAAACACTTCGCGAACAAGGTATTGACGAATCGGAAACCGTATTATTGAGAAGAAAATTTTTCTTCTCCGATCAAAACATCGACAGTCGCGATCCATTGCAATTGTCACTTTTATACGTACAAGCTAGAGATGCAATTTTAGACGGTACTCATCCTGTTACGCAAGAAAAGGCATGCATATTCGCAGGAATACAATGCCAAATACAATTCGGTGATCACAAGGAAGATAAACACAAACCAGGTTTCTTGGAGTATGTTTTTTTTTTTTAACATTTTTCTTCGAAATAATTCAATCCATTCTATAAAATTATTATTACAAATGTTATTAATTATTTTGTTGTAGTTTAAAAGAATTTTTACCGACATCATACGTCAAGGTTAAAGGTATTGAAAAGAAGGTATTTACCGAGCACAAAAAGCACGTTGGTTTGTCAGAACTTGATGCCAAAGTTTTATATACGAAAACTGCCAGATCATTGAGTACTTATGGTGTTACGTTTTTCTTGGTAAAAGAAAAGATGAAGGGTAAAAATAAACTCGTACCACGTTTGCTCGGTGTTACGAAAGATTCAGTATTACGATTGGACGAAAAAACGAAAGAAATTTTAAAAACATGGCCATTGACTACCGTCCGACGTTGGGGTGCTTCACCTAACACGTTCACCCTTGATTTTGGGGATTATTCTGATCAATATTACAGCGTACAAACTACAGAAGCTGAACAAATATTACAACTTATCGCTGGTTACATCGATATTATATTGAAGAAACAAAAGGGCAAAGACCATTTTGGTATCGAAGGAGATGAAGGATCAACTATGGTTGAAGACAGCGTATCACCACTGAAGTAAGTTTGAAACGTGTTAATTAACTTTTCTTACGAAGAACTATCATAATTGATATTAAACAATAAAATTAGTAAGTTTGATATGTCATAATTGATTAGAGAGATAGTTGAGATCGTACTTCAGAATAATCTTTCATGAGTGTAACACTTGAGTTATCTCTGTGTGTAATAAAATGGAACAATTTTTGAGAAAACAAAAATACGAACATGACAAGTGGCTTACTTCTAATGCCATGAAAAAGTAGGAAACTTGACAGAACAAAAATCAGATATTATTTGTTAATTAATATTATTATTTATTTATTTATTTAGAGCAACAATAATGCAACACGAGACTAGCAACGTTGGAAAAGGAAACGTTGAAGCTGTTTCGGTAGCAATTCCTGCAGTTATAAGAGCCGGTGGAGATGGTAAGTTAAATAAACAAATATTTTATATTATTAAAAATTTTAAACAATACAAATCGATGTCCCATAGTTAGATAAATTAGCGTCATTTTAAATAACATGATTACATGTATTTCCCAGCTATTACGTTTAATTATTTTAATTTATTTATTTTCTTCTATTTTATTATACAAAAATATTTCAATCAAAAACGAAGAATTCATGCACGTTCGAATTCTTAATTTAATTCCTATATATATATATATATATATATACATATTTTATTTATTATATAATTTTGTACATATAGTACATACAAGCTTTTATTGTATATATAGTTGTTGGCTATAATTTTTAGGCCAGAAAAAAGCTAGCTTTTGTAAATGGCTTCATAAGTAATTTATCTCAGTAGTTTTCAACAAATTTACTTTTATTTTATTTCTTTTCTCCTTCTTTTTATTTTTTTTTTTTTTTTTTACTGTCTCTCTCTCTTTTTTATTAACTCAAGGATATGTGAGTTGTATAATATTACGGTAGTGTAAAAATAAAAAAAATAAAAAAATAAAAAAACACAACAACCAACAAAAGAATCCTGACAAATTGTTCATTGTACATATGGGACAAACAAAAATGATCATAGATTAGACTGCATGAACAAAATTTATAGGGGCTCGACCATATGGGACTGGTCACATGGGTGGAGCTCAATATACAACCGTCAGCGGACAAGTCAACATCGCACATGCACCACCAATGGTAAGATTGTTAGAAAGAAATTCGAAAAAGCTTTTTTTTTTTTTTTTGAAAAAAAAAAAGAAAAAAAGAGCTTAGCCTATAATTCAATGGTTGATTTGATTTGTTTTTTTTTTTTTTTTTTATAAATCCAATCATAAACCATCGGTTCTAATTTTGATTATAATCGTTGTTGATGGTTCGCGCGTTAGCAGAGCAGCTACTCTGTGTTTTTAAAATGACATCATAACTTAGGTGAAGCATCATACGTACCCATGGATTATACAGGAAGTACCAATTGATTATGATAATCAGTAATAAAAAGATTTCATTCGAAAACAAAATTAATAAACAAAACAAAAATATAGAAACATTTGAAATGTCAAAGAAACTAATTGAAAATTAAATTTATTTTCATGCTAGACGCCTTCTATTGCGGACACAGAGTAGGTACACGACGATGCTCCCCCTCCACCTCTCATTTTTAGTTTTGCGCAAATTTTTCTATTAAGTTACTTTCATCTCAAAATATATATATATATATATTATCACCATTTAACAATTTATTTCTTACTTCGCTTGTTATTCAATGAAAATCACGATAGAATTTTTGTTCTTTCTATTCACGTTACAATTTATTTATTTATTTATTTATTTATTTATCGTGCATGCATCCGATTATTCTTATTACGCACTTTGTTGCAATTTGTTGTTTGATTCACACATACACAAAAAAAAATTCTAACGGGGTAACTTTGTATCGCGTAATATACGAACGCTTGTTATTATAAAGTGTATAGACGGAATATGAAAAGAAAAAAATTCTTGCGAGATATATAATAAATATTTGTATAATAAAACAAAAAAATTAAATAAAAAAACACAGGTACAGCAAACAAAAGTTACATCCGTCCTGTCGGAACCACAACGTGCCTTACTTTCAACGATAACCGCTGGTCACGAGGTGATCAATATCGCAGAAACGGAATTATCTTCTAAAGCACAATTACCGGAACTCGGTACAGATCCAGCATCCCTAAAATGGATCGAACAAACCATAGATACGCACAAACAAAACGTAGGATCACAGATAGCAGCAATGAATGCTGCTACGGCACAAGTTGTTACGTTGACCTCGGGCCCAGCTGATGACGTTGATCACACTGCAGTTGGTGCAGCTATAACAACTATAGCAACGAATCTACCTGAAATGACGAAAGGTGTAAGAATGATAGCTGCATTGATGGATGACGAATCGTCCGGAGAAAGATTACTCGATGCTGCGAGAAAATTATGTTCCGCGTTCTCTGATCTACTCAAGGCAACAGAACCGGAAACTAAAGAGGTAAGTTTAGTTGTTTTTTTCTTTAGAATGATATTTGAATATCAATAAGTATAGCAATAATAGAAAATCAATGTAAATACTGTGCCATTTGATTTAATGATGATGATAATGTCAGTATTTGTCCTTTCGATACAAAAATGAAATATTATTCTGTTACCTGCAGCCTTTCTACATAACTTCTACTCTTTATGGACAATACGTAAGCAATCAAATTCGCGATTAATCATATTTAGTTTATCGAGAAATTTATTTCAAACATTAATATTGTTTTACGTCATTGTGTCATCTGTAGCAACGTGTCTTTTTCAAATGATTTTTGACAAATTTTTCTTGACTTTAATTTTCAGCCAAGACAGAACTTGTTGAACGCTGCATCTCGAGTTGGGGAGGCTTCTCATCAAGTATTGACGACCATCGGCGAGGAAAACGATTCAAATCGCGAATTACAAGATATGTTGTTGGCATTGGCTAAAGCTGTAGCTAATACTACTGCAGCATTGGTATTAAAAGCTAAAAACATCGCGGCTACTTGCGAGGATTCAGCTACTCAAAACAAAGTCATATCGGCTGCTACTCAATGTGCATTGGCTACCTCACAATTGGTAGCTTGTGCGAAAGTAGTTGCACCAACTTTACACTCGCCCGCTTGTCAAACGCAATTGATGAATGCTGTTAGAGAAGTAACGAAAGCTGTCGAAGGTTTGGTCGAAGTCTGCAACGAAACCTGCAACGATGAAAACTTGTTGAAAGAATTGAGTACAGCGGCAAGCGAAGTCAGTAGAACGTTGAACGATCTTTTGAATCATATTAAAACGGCAACTAGAGGAGAACGTGCCAAGGAAACCGTTCAAGAAGGTGCTGTTGAAACGATTCTCGTAGCAACTGATAAATTATTTGCTAGCACTGGTGATGCCGGTGAAATGGTCAGACAGGCTAGAGTTGTTGGCCAAGCTACAGCACAATTGATTCAAAGTATCAAAGGTGAAGCTGAAAGACAATCCGATCCAGAACAACAGCGACGTCTTTTAGCAGCAGCCAAAATTTTAGCCGACGCTACTGCAAAAATGGTTGAAGCTGCTAGACAATGTACAAGCAGTCCACACGATGCTAAAATGCAGGATCAACTTAGACAAGCTGCCGAAGAATTGAGAACGGCTACTACGGTAGCGGCAACTCCTGCATTGCGTAGAAAATTAATCGTACGTTTGGAAGGTTGCGCTAAACAAGCGGCATCAACTGCAACACAATGCATCGCTGCTGCTTCCGGTGCTGTACATCACAATACGAATCACGCAAGTCAAGAAGAATTAAATGTCGAGTGTAGATCTATGGCACAACATATACCACATTTAGTTGCTGGAGTAAAAGGTACTCAAGCTCAACCTGATAATCCTACCGCACAATTAAATCTCATTAATGCCGCGGAACAATTTTTACAACCGGGCAGTGCCGTAATTAAAGCTGCCAGAGCTGTCTTACCTACTGTCAACGATCAAGCATCGGCTATGCAATTGAATCATACATCTCAACAATTTGGTTCCTCCTTGGCTGACTTGAGATCAGCTGTTACACGAGCCAGGGAAGCTTGCGGTGGATTAGAATTAGATGCTGCTGAAGAATTAATAAATAGTTTGAAGGATGAATTAAAAGAATTTTATCAAGCCGTAGAAGCTGCTTCCTTGAGACCATTACCGGAAGAAACTACGGAATCCACGGCATTGCGACTTGGTTCGACTTCCAAGAATGTCGGCTATGCTATGGCTCAACTTTTATCAGCTGCAAAACAAGGAAACGAAAATTATACTGGAAGTGCTGCTAGAGAAACAGCCTCGGCATTAAAAGATCTTACGTATGCCGTTCGTGGTGTTGCTGCAACGTCCAATCAACCAGAAACACAAAAGAAAGTATTAATGACTGCGGACGATGTCATTTTCCGATCACTGCATCTCGTCCAAGAAGCCAGACGAGCATTGAAAAATCCAGATAATCCAGAAAATAAAGCCAATTTAGCTGCTGTTGCCAAAGAAGTGTCACACTCTTTGAACAAATGCGTTTCTTGTCTACCAGGTCAGAGAGACGTAGACGATGCAATTCGTACGATAGATGACATGAGTCAAGTTCTCAATATGAATGAGTTCCCGCACACTGATAAGAATTATGGGTAAGTTTTTATCGGAATGTTTTTTTTTAAATGGTCTTACGTTTACTGATAACACTTATTGTCCTCATTTTACTTATTATCTACCTTTGAATATCTCACTAATGCTACAACTACATTTAAAAGTTTTATCTACACTGAATTTGCAACGGGAATATTAATGTAATTATTTTTGTCATCTTTTTGTTTTCTTTTTTTTTTTTACAGACAATTGCAAAGTGATCTTAACAATGCAGCTGCCAACTTGAACGATGCCTCTTCGGACGTCGTCTCTTCGGTTCGTTCACCGGTACAATTGGCAAGTTCTTCCAAACAATTTTCTAATGCCTTTGGAGATCTATTAGGTGTTGGTATGGAAATGGCAAGTCAAACCACCGTAGAAACTAGAAGCCAAATGGTGGTTTCATTGAAAAACGTTAGCATGACATCAAGCAAACTTCTGACAACAGCTAAATCAGTAGCCGCCGATCCTAGTGCACCAAATGCAAAGAACCAACTTTCTGCTGCTGCTCGAGCGGTAACTGATTCTATTAATTATTTAGTTGATGTGTGCACTTCAGCAGCACCAGGACAAAATGAATGCGATAGCGCTATCAGAAATATTCAATCGATGGCATCACTTTTGGATAATCCTAGTGAGCCTATTTCCGATGCGTCTTATTTCGAATGTTTGGAAATCGTCATGGAAAAGAGTAAGAGTCTTGGGGACGGTATGACAGGTATCGCAAATCATGCTAAGAAATCGGAACACGAACAGTTTTCCGTAGCTGTTAGAGGAGTCTCATCATCGATTTGTGGATTGATCGAAGCTGCTGCTCAAGCGGCTTATCTAGTTGGAGTTAGCGATCCAACATCGGTCGCTGGTAAACCTGGTTTAGTTGATCAAGCACAATTTCTCAGGGCTGCTCAAGCCATTCATACCGGTTGTCAGAGTCTCGGTAATCCAACGAGTAGTCAACAACAAGTCGTATCAGCTACTACGATGATAGCAAAACATACCAGTGCACTGTGCAATGCTTGTCGTCAAGCTTCCAGTAAAACCAGCAATCCAGTTGCCAAACGTCACTTCGTACAATCCGCAAAAGATGTAGCTAACGCCACTGCTTCATTGGTTAACGAAATAAAAGCTCTCGATCGTAATTATTCCGAGATAAATCGTGAAAAATGTGCGGAAGCTGTTAAACCACTTTTGGAAGCTATCGACAATCTTTGCACGTTCGCGAGTTCACCGGAATTCGCTAGTCAACCAGCTAAAATATCGATTGCCGCTAGAGCAGCACAAGAACCTATTACGAGTGCTGGAAAAGCTATTATCGAAGGCTCCTGCGCAATGGTACAAGTTGCGAAAAGTTTGGCCATATCACCGAAAGATCCTCCAACTTGGCAATTATTGGCCAACAACAGTAAGAACGTGAGCGATTCGATCAAGTCATTAGTCGCATCCATACGTGACAAAGCACCGGGTCAAAAGGAATGCGAGGCAGCGATAGAAAAACTTTCGGCAAGAATACGCGAATTAGATACCGCTTCTTTGAGCGCTGTTTCCCAAGCTTTAATGCCAAGACGCGATAACACCGTGCAAGGTTTCACCGATCAAATGGAAAGTAGCGCGAGCGAATTACGTGAGAAATTGGAACCGTTGCGCAACGCTGCGAAATACGAAGCTGAAAATGTTGGACATTCCGTAAATCAAGTTGCATTGTATTGCGAGCCCTTGGTATCTTGTGCCATTGGGGCCGCATCAAATATGGTACATTCGAAACAACAAATGGTATTACTAGACCAGACCAAAACCGTAGCTGAATCGGCCTTACAATTGATATACGTTACCAAAGAATCTGGAGGAAATCCAAATGCAACTTCTCTTCACGCAGAAGTTGACGAAACTGTCGAATCTATGAAAGATGCATTACATGAGTTACAAAACACATTGGAAACTATTTCAACATCTAACGGAATTGTAACAGGATTGATCGATACTATCTCACGAGCTATGGTCAGACTGGAAGATCATAGAATGTCTACCATCGATACAGTCGATTCTTACGTTGATTATCAAACAAGAATGGTCGAGGCTGCCAAAGAAATTGCACGACTTGCCCAAGAAATGGTAAGATACTTTATCCTCGTAATATATCAGTAATCATACGAATACAATTCTAAATGTAATTTATTTTATTTACAGTCGACAAAATCAAGTACAGACGTAGCAAGATTGGGACCACTTGCCGTTGACATATCTCACAAATATACGCAACTAGCGCGTGATACTTCGGGTGCATCGGCTGCTGCATCAAATGCTGACGTTTCTACCAGATTAAGAACGGGTGTTCAAGAACTAGGACAGACCTGTATTGATATCGTACGTGCCGCAGGAACTTGTCAAATGTCTCTCGGTGATGTATACATCCAACGTGAAGTAGCCGAGCACAGCAAGATCGTTACGGAAAAAGTTTCTCAAGTGTTAGCTGCATTACAAGCTGGTTCACGTGGTACACAAGCATGCATCAATGCAGCTAGTACAGTATCCGGTATAATCGGTGATCTAGATACAACCATAATGTTTGCTACTGCCGGAACTTTACATGCTGAAAACGAAGGGGATACTTTTGCCGATCATCGTGAAAATATCTTGAAAACTGCAAAAGCTTTGGTAGAAGATACCAAAACATTGGTTGCTGGTGCAGCTTCTTCTCAAGAACAACTTGCCGTAGCAGCACAAAATTCAGTATCTACGATCGTTCAACTCGCAGAAGTTGTGAAATATGGTGCAGCGAGTCTTGGTAGTCAAAATCCTGAAGCTCAGGTGATGCTTATCAACGCGGTCAAAGATGTTGCATCTGCGTTAGGTGATCTGATACACGCGACCAAAGCTGCAAGTGGTAAACCCATCAACGATCCCAGCATGGCACATTTAAAGGACTCCGCTAAGGTAAGATGATAATCTGACAAAATTAACTTTATTCCATCTTCTTTATGTTTGTAACTCTATTATAATGATTTTGATCTAATGAAAGAGTACATAGTACGAGGACTAGCAAACATAGATCGTTGTTTCTCGCTTTATTCGATGTTAACTTTATTTGGAGCTGCAGCTTTGTGTCAAGGAGGAGATACACGCATCCCCTTAACGTGGAATGTTATTTAACGATGTTCCAAAAGGAAGTAGTAGAAAGCATTGGAAACGTGACTAAAAACAATGTTTTCTTTTTTATTAAATAATATTTTAATTTATTAAGGTGTGACCCCACAAGTTTATCCTTTTCTTTTTTATATTAATATTTCACTCGCATATGAAACTAATTTTATTGACTGTGTGTATGTTGATTTAACAATCTAATGATAGTAGTAAATGGGAAAATAACTGAACAAGCTGAAACTAGGAAAGAAACCAATCGTCATGTTTATCACTAATTGCATCCATCCACTTTTTTTTTGTTTTTTAACAGAATTAACGCACGAAATACATTACCAATGTCACCAGGACTAACTATGAACAAAGCTTCTTATTACAACGTTTTCTTAAACCTTTTTGGGGTGGACTTTAATTGACATCTTTTCTCTACACGTATTTATCTTTCATCATCTCTCTCATTTCTAACTAATTTATTATGATATTATGTTCATTGATCTTATATCACTAAAATTTATTCATATAACTTTCGAAAAAAAAACATTAAAAATAGAAAAAGTAGGGTATGTCGTCTCGACCAAAATTCGTAACGAACGCCATTAAAGTCCACCTTGAATCATCGTAAGCATAATCTTTGATGTGTGTGGCATCTTTACGAGAGAGTAGTGTTTTTGCTAGTATATATA
>NW_015149087.1:387380-401093 GCF_001465965.1 Polistes dominula
AACATTGGGGTACGTACATCGTAATAATCCTAAGCAGTGTGTAAGCTTCAAGCAATCTCACTGACGATTTTCTGTTTCTTTTTTTTTTTTTTTTTATTTAATCAGATCTTTCGCGAGCTGTTGTGTTGGCATCGATTAAAAACTAAAACAATACGATTACAAATGAAAAAGTATTACACAAAAGAGAAAGAGAGAGAGAGAGAGAGAAAGAAATACTTAAAAAAAAACAATATAAAACAAATAAAAAAGAACATACAAATTAATAAACACACACACACACACCAACCCAATCATCAATTCTCGACTGGTACTTCGAGCAAGAACTAACATCTATAAAAGCAAGCTAAATAATATACATTTCATTGGCAGCTAACAAAATCAAATCACATCATATGATACGCACACATGACATTATTATTATTATTATTATTATCTCATCGCTCTGCTTTTAATTGATCCTGTTTTTTTTTTTTTTTTAAATATACCAGCTTAGCACAATAGTGGCAAGGACAAATTAACTCATCTAAATGAAATAATAACGTTCCCATCAAGATTTTACCAATCTCCCAATTGAAATGAATGAAATATCAGTATAACTCTCACGTGTTACTTGTTTTTCAATTTCTTAGGTGATGGTGACGAATGTGACGTCATTGTTGAAAACTGTTAAGGCTGTTGAAGATGAACACACCAGAGGTACCCGTGCATTGGAATCAACGATCGAAGCTATTGCTCAAGAAATTCGTGCATTGAGTACTTCGGAGGGTCAAAGAAATAGCGTAACACCTGAGGAATTGGTACGTTGTACCAAAAGTATTACAATATCAACGGCAAAGGCAGTGTCCGCTGGTAACAGTTGTAAACAAGACGACATCATAGCTGCCGCAAATATGGGCAGGAAGTCGATAAGCGACATGCTGATGATTTGCAAGGGGGCCGCCTACAACTGTGCGGAAACGGCCGAGTTAAGGGACAGAACACTTCAAGCTGGTCATGACGTTGCTATGAACTACAGAGAACTCCTTCAGGCAATATTACAAATAGCATCTAGATCGGGAGATGCTAAACATACTTTACCACCGATCTCACGTAAAATTGCTCAAAGCGTCACGGAATTGGTGGCCGTTGCTGAGTTATTGAAAGGAAACGACTGGGTTGATCCTGACGATCCAACCGTAATCGCTGAGAACGAATTGTTGGGTGCTGCGGCCAGTATCGACGCTGCTGCCAAGAAGTTAGCCAGTCTTAGACCGAGAAGAAGTATCCAGGTAGATTTTATACAAATTTTATATAATTCTTTTATTATTATTATTATTATTATTGGAAACAACTGTGATCGATAATTGATTCAATTTTAGAAATAATGTCAATTGTTAATTAATATCTTCTCTTGTAAACACAATTTCAAAATTGCACAACAATTTTTATATAATATCCTAAATTTGATGTATTATTGTTCTGTAGGAAGCCAGCGAAGACATGAATTTCGATGACATGATCTTAGAAGCGGCTAAATCAATAGCCGCAGCAACCTCGGCTTTGATAAAAGCAGCAAGCGCTGCCCAAAGAGAATTAATAGCAACCGGAAAAGTATCACGAACGCCATTAACCAGTTCGGACGATGGACAATGGTCGGAAGGATTAATTTCTGCAGCAAGGATGGTAGCTGCTGCTACACACAGTCTCGTTGAATCTGCTAATGCATTGGTACAAGGTGTCAGTTCAGAAGAAAAATTAATTTCAAGTGCTAAACAAGTTGCAAGTAGCACCGCACAACTTTTGGTTGCTTGCAAGGTCAAAGCTGATCCTGACAGCGATAGTACGAAACGTTTGCAAGCTGCTGGAAATGCGGTTAAACGGGCAACGGATAATTTAGTGCGTGCCGCGCAACAAGCTATCCAACAAGAAGAGGATAGATCATTGATACTAAATCGTAGAATGGTTGGTGGTATAGCACAAGAAATTAATGCAAGGTCAGAGGTTTTACGTATCGAACGTGAACTCGAGGAAGCTAGGGGTAGACTCACTGCCATCAGACAGGCTAAGTACAAAGGTTCTTCTCTCACGTATATTCAAGAACGAGAAATTTCATCATACGAAAAGTGTACTCGTACATTTGACAAAAATTATGTTGTGCAAATGTAACCTCTCTCTTTTAACGTATCACATCATTATTCTCTTTTTTTTTTTTTTTTAACATTTGATCTAAAAACAAACAAACATATTTGACCAATTTTTGTATACCTGAGATCATATGAGAAGTTATAATTATTATTAAACAAAATACATTATAAATTATCTTTTAATATCGCGAATTAACAAACTCTTATTGGTATCTTTAAAAAAAAGAAAAAAAAAAAAAAAATGGGAGTTGTTGATTAAAACAGATTTATATTTATTCCCATTAATGTTCTTTTATTCCAAACAAACATCTTTTTATATTAGAGAACTCTTTTAATGAAACCTGTAACATTTTAATTAGAAATTAATTGCTCATTGCTTGTAGATATATATATACATATTTTACATAGGCATTTATTTTTTCTTTTTTTTTTTTTTTTAATTCATTAATAAAATACGTATTTTTACAGTACCAGAGACAAAAAATAAGTAATGCTATCAAATAAATATTATATAAGAGTGGTGTTTTCATTTTCATATATTTCTCATCTGCGTGTGTAACTTGGCTATGGAATCATTGCTCTGACAAATTAGTCAAATGCGTAGGCGAGTGTTTAACGAATAAGAAATGTTGTGTTGTGTGCGAGGGCGGACAAGGATAAAATGAATATAATGTGTATGTGTGCGTAATACATTTCCTTTCTATGAAATCTTTCACATTTCATTCTCTTTATGTATGCTAAAGAATTTGATTAACTTGATAAAATGATACTAAAATATGCAGTCTTGAATTTGTCGCATAACAAATTTCTTTTACAAAATAAAAATACCTCCTGTGGACGATGTATCATTTTGATTTTTTATTTTTTTTTTTTTTTTTTTTACATTGGAATAATAATCCAAATTGAGATTAGGAATGTATTTTTTTCATTTCGTCATTTGCATGAACGATTAAAGAAATGAAGAAATGTATATAGAATAATTATTTACGCATGATTTATTTCAATATAAGGACACCATATAAATTTGAAACTTGTTTAACTTTGTTCAAAGTTAAATCCGCCATTTTTAGAGATAAATTAATGTGTATATATATATAAAAAATAGTAAAAAAAAAGAAAAATGTATTTTTAACTAGCACGAGAGAATTGCATTTGAGATTTGTTTTGTTTTTGTTTGAAAAAAAAAAGAAAAAATGTGCTTGTTGGCGTAATTGTTTGCGTCTTTAGGTAGAATGATATCTATTAATTAAATATAACAAAGTGTCCTTAAATAAGAATTAACGCGTGCGCTTTCATTAAATTAGCCTTGTAAATGTAATTGCGAATCGTATTAGCAAATAACAAAATGTTGCTCATTAATTAAAATTAAGCTAAGACAAATAGATGATATATATATATATATTAGAAATGTTTTTTTATTAGGTGACCATTATTATAGTTTTTAGATTATTTTTTTTGTTTTTTGTTCGTTTTAGTTTCCTTCTTTTAGCTTTATTTAGCTTACTTTCTTTTTTAATTTTAGCTTTATTATATTATCTTAAGATAAAATGAATTAACAAGAAACGCGACATATCAATTATTATTATTATATTGCATTCATTTCTTTAATTTTTATTATTTTTTTTTTTTTTTTAATGAAACTTACGTCAATTCATGTTCAATGTTTGCACGTAAAACAATTTTCGTTAATTTTTCTATTATCTATAATTTTTTTTCTTTTTTATTAATACCCAATTTTATGTTTTATTCACAGTGCTTGGCTCTTATCATTTATCAATTATTTCATATGTGTGTGTGTGTATGTACAGGGTGGTCCATGGATTATTTGTAATATTGTTCATTTTTATATTTTAGAAAATAAACCTGATTTTATATTAATAATGAAAAAAAAAAAACAAAAAATAATATTAACTGTAAACTTTGTCTAATTTATAAAAGTAATGATGAAATGTTTATCGAATTTAATTTTAATTACATGGATTACTCTATTTTCTCTCTTTTATGTGTGCCCATAATTATGAAAATGGTCTAAGTCATGTATCTCTTATTTTGAGATATTTACAGTTTTAGATTTGAACACTGTATAAATTCTAAATAATATTGATATAACAAACATTATCTGACGATTCATATTTGACAATATCGTTTTCAAATTACATTGAATTTATTTAGTTTATAATAATGTAATGTGTAATAATTAATAAACTCATTTTTTATTAATTTTGACTTACATTAGACCACTTTTATAATTATGGGCACAACATATGTATCTTTGCAACGTGTTTTTAATCTTTAAGTAAATATCTCTCGAATCATATGTAAGATAGATTAACATTAAAAAAATTCTTTGTAAGATAGTTATAGAATTAGAAGAATAATAATAATAGATGTATAATTTAATTATCAATTATATAGATCAATTAGATGATCGATTGATTAGTGCAATTAATTAGTTATTCATAAGTAATATTATTTGTGTTCATATAAGTTACAGGTTTTTTTAACTAGAGTAAACAATTTTGCAAATAGCATTGATCAGAAATGGAAAAAAAAAAAAAATGATGAAAATAATCAAACATGATTATGATGATTAATTCAACGTATTACTTTTAATTTTTTTCTTTTTTATTTATTTTGTATTTTTCCTCTCATTCAGAGATATAAAAAATGTGTTACTTCGGTTATCATAAAAAAAATAAGTTCAAAGGGTTTGATAATTTTCGATAATTCTGACAAATATATCACTATGGTCTTTTTAGTATTTTTTTATTTCTTTTAAATATTTAAAAAAATTAACTCTTCCGAATGGTGGACAAGTGTCAATAACGATATACCAATTATCAATTAAGATCATCAAAGAGAAAGACACTCATCTATTCATCAATTACTATTCTTATATACGTGGGAGAGTGCCATAATATATAATTGTAGGAATGATAATAAATATTAATTAATAAAAAAAAAACAAACAAACAAACATATACGTATGTGTTTAAATAAAAGAACCGATAGATTTTATAATACTGCGATAATCTATTATTTTGTCAATCTAGATTATATACAGGATGTTTATACAGTATATTTATATATATATAATTAGCATTTGTAATCAATGAGAATAAATTCTTTGCTGCATAGAATTTCAGATAATAAAATTAGCCTTATGTTGCATAGAGGAATTTGATTATGTTTTAAATGAAACTAAATTGGTATATTTTTTATTAATAACGGTATTACATAATTTAATAATGTAAAAACATTAAAAAAAAAACAAAGGAATTAATAACCAATTATTTTGCGTAAATAAGAAGAAATATAAATTTATGAGAATGCAACTGTTGCAAGATTTTGGGGATGGGACTAAAAATGTCCCATCACCGTGCATTATGGTGTATCAAAAAGGTGGGACGACACTTTTAATCCCACCGTGACCCAAAGAGTTAAGGGAGGTTGAGTTTTGATGATAGAAATAAAAGAAACAACAACAAGACTTTTAAAAACATTTTTCAAACTGTTTTGTCAATTAAACGAAGAGACATTTAATTCATAGTTAACTTTTTTGTTTTGTTTTGTTTTTAAATTTCATTTATAAAATACGAAACTCGGTGATTTCGTTTGATGTGTGGTTTTTTGTTTCTCATACTGTTGTAATATTGCAATTATCGATAGTGTCAAATACAAATAGAAACATATCTTGAAGATTTTAAAATCAATAAAAAAAAAAAACAAAACTGGTGAATAGAAAAAAAACAAATGATAATCTCGTTCACGTCGTCCTGTACGGTTTCAATGATTTTTCGACAAACCTTGGTAATACGAATGCCGATTTGTGTATTTCTGAATTGTAATACCTTAAATTCATTTCATCTAATTGTTCTTCCTCAAATATCCTCGTTGGTACTTTGAAATTCATTTCCTAATAAATAAAAAAAAAAAAAACAAACAGAAAACAATTATTAATTCTTCATAAATTGTACAACCAACAAGTTTTTTTTTTGAAGTATTTTAAAAAACAAATATTATATATATATATATAGATATATACTTACTGTACCAAGTCCACCTAATACAAAACCAATTTGTCCTGTTGGATAAGATGGTACTGAAGCGATACAATAATCTACTACTGGGAAAGCAGATTTGCAATGTTTTAAAGTTTGAACTACGTGATCCAAGTTCATCCATGCAGTACCTGCTTGACTACAAACTATACCACCTGGTCTCAATGCTGTTTTCATTAAATTAAAATAGGATTCTTGAAATAGGCATTCTGCTGGACCTACACACACACACACACACAAATATATTTCAATTTGAATAAAAACATTATAGAAAAAACTATATATAATATTAATACTTTTATATTGTATATAATATATAATAATAATAATAATAATAATAATAATAATAATAAAAGGTATTATGTTTAAAAAATTGTTCACACATACCAATTGGATCGCTACTGTCTGTAATAATAACGTCGAATTCATTTGAATGTTGTTTCATAAATTCAAACCCATCTCCTACGTTTAACGTAAGTTTAGGATTATCAAATCCAACCCCCATAAAGGGTAAATACTTTTTCGAAACATCAATTACCATAGAATCAATCTCAATTTGTACTATTCTTTCAACACCTGGATGTTTGGCAACTTCCCTTGCAACACCACCATCACCTCCACCAACTATTAAAACCTATTTATAAAAAAAAAAAGGTTAATAAATAAATTATTAAATAAATGTAAGTGTGTATTAGAGAAAATAAAAAAAGAAACAACATTTTAAACTTACGTTCTTTGGATTAGGGTGACTACACAAAGGAATGAAAGCTATCATCTCTTGATAAGCAAATTCATCCTTTTCTGTACATTGAATTATACCATCGAGTATCAAAGCTTTCCCATAACTTTTTCTGTATCAATGAAATAATTATGTTATCATTTGAAATATTAATAAAAATAATACAATTTTTTCGATGATATGGTACTTTAATTTGTAAGCAAATTCCTAAAGGATTTCAATGATTTGATTCTAAAATTATTACAGTTTAAATATCGATACTGATAAATTATAATTTAATAATGAATATTATTAAACAAATGATAAATTGAATTTTTAATGTAAATTCTCAACTCTAGAGTTTAATATAATGAATTTATTTTTGCTAGCAATATAATAGAAAGTATAATTACAAATTTATTTGAATTATCATAAAGTGTTTAATAATCTTGCAGATACCAATTCAAACCAAAAAATATCTAATTGTAAGAAAACAGATCTTCTAATTGTTTACGGAACAAAATAATTAGAATTTGTTTAATATGAATTAGTATATAAAGTATTTAACACTTATATTCTAAAACTAATTGACAGAACAAAACTAAAGAACAGCACAATCTTGCAAATAGTATCCCAAATAAATCCCAATTATAAGAACAAGTTTTGTAATTGTTTATGGAACAAAATAAATGGAATTTGTTTAATATGAATTTGCATAAAAAATGTTTAACACTGTTATATTCTAAAACTAATTGACAGAACAAAACTGTAGAACAAAAAGATTTATCAAATAGTACCCCAAATATATCCACTTATAAGATTAGATATTCTAATTGTTTAAATAGCAAAACAATTAGAATTTGTTTAATATAAATTAACATATATAGAGTGTTAAACACTGTTAGATTCTAAAACTAATTCATAAAACAAAACTAAAGGACAACAAAACCTTGCAAATAATACCCCAAATATATCCATTTATAAGAACAGGTCTTGTAATTGTTCATCAAACGAAATGATTAGAATTTGTTGAATATAAATTATAAACAAATATTTGTCACTAACGTTTGCAACACCAATACGTCCTGATATTGCGATCTTCCTTGATGTAACGTCTTTTCAACTTCGAGGGACAAGGATACACCAGGCCAAAAGTCGTTTATCTCGCTGAACCAGCCTGTCTTCATTGCATCCATATTTCTTCTACTGTTCTCGATCACGAAAGTATCGTCAGAATTCGTCTGAAAACCGGCGCCAAGAGAAATAATCCCAGTGAACAACTACTACTACTACTACTACTACGTCTCACAAAGTAAAATAAGACAGTCACAATAATTATGCGGTCAAACATGTTTTCATGAGAGAGAGAGAAAAAAGCATACGATTCGCGACCGGCTTTTTACATTTACGTGTGTGTAAGTATGCAGTAAATATGTTAAATCTTTTCAATGTATTTTATACATATATACACTTTTATATCTTATATTTATAATTGAATATTTTATAAGAAATAATTATTTCAATATATATATATATATACTTTTTAAATATTTATCTATTAATTTTATTTAATTAATTATTTTAATACGAAAACATTAAATACAACTGAATTAAATTATTATTGTGCGTGTGTGTAATTATTTATTTTTTAAATAATTTCTTTTTTAAATAATTACTTGATTATACGACTTTAAAATAATTTGTTTAATATTTTATTAGAATTATATTAAATTATTATATAGTATTTTGAAATACACACAGCAGACCACACATAGATATTATTAAACGAGTAATACGATAATCAGATTAATCTTCGAATTATAAATTTTTTTTATAATATATTTATTATATTATTAAATAAATTTAATGACAATATATAATTAAAAATTGATTTTACGTTTAGCAGGCACGTATCATTTTTTTTTTTTTCAGTTAGCAAAATATTTGGAAAAAATATTTATAGGTATATCGTTACTTGTATAAATTTCAATGAAAAATAATCAAAAAATACTATATATATATATTGTACCAATTTATATGAAAAAAAAAGAGAGAGAGATAGAGAGAAAGAGAAATACTGTAATGCTATAATTTTCGATCAAATGGTTCTATGGTCATACCTTTAACATCCCTTCTGAATTATATCCTATAGAAATAAAGAAAAACGATTCACTTGTTGCATGAAATATTACTGTCGCACATCGGGGATATTCAATTTCGTAAATTCAAAATGCATACTATTTCAATAGAATATAGTTTTACATAAAACAAATATTAATGTCTTATATATAAATATATATATGATTGATCATTCAATGTATAAAATATCATTTCCAAATTTTACAATTTAAATATTATAACGAATTTAAATTTCATATATTTGTAATAAGAAAAATAATATTTCATATTTATTATTTTTAAATATTTAAATAATATATTATTTATAATATATTATATATACAATTTAAATATTAAAACAAATTAAAATTTAAGATATTTGTAACCAAAAAAAAATAATATTTAATATTTAATATTTTTAAACATATAAATAATATATTATAATTAATATTATTTATATTATATTATATATATAATTTAAATAATTAAAACAAATTTAAATTTCACATATTTGTAATAAAAAAAAAAAATAATATTTTGCATTTAATATTTTTCAACATATAAATAATATATTATTATTTATAATATTCCATACAAAAATAAATAACAATAAACTAATAACAATATTATATATTATATTTAAATATTTTTAATTTAAATAAACGAAATATTAATATATTATTATTATTATTATATTCTTCCATACCTTTGTAGATCAATCAAAAATAAATATTTTAATAAAAAAACAAAAACAAAATGTATGAATATAAAAATAAATTGTAGAAAAAAAAAAAGTGCAATTTTATTTTAACGCAATAAAATTGTTGTAATGTGTTAACACATATATATATCTATATCTATATCTATATATATTTATGTTAATATACATACATATTATGATAGAAGAAGAGTAACGTTGGCAAGCCAGATTGAAGGACCGAAGAAGACTAACGGACGTATGTACAAGTAACGGCACTTTAAGTGGCAGCACTTTCTCAGCATTAATTCTTGGTTGAGTTGTTATCGGTTCAGCTTGCTCCGTGATAATGATGGTTCAAGCATAAACGAGATAACAAATGAAATGGTAATGTAAAGAGACCGTATTATTATCGCGTTCTCTTCAAATTGAACTTCGTACTTTATAAACCGTACGTGTACGTACAGCTTCTATCATTAATGGACGATGATTACTATAATCAGGATAAATTAATATCACTGATTAAACATATCTTTTATTAATAACAAATCAAGTTCTTTGAAAAATGTTTTTTTTTTTTTTTTTTTTAAATATAAGACACATTTGAAAAATATATTTAATATTTATTTCATAGGGGTAGTTTCGGGATACGAGTTGAAATAATTGTTTTTGGAAAATGTTTCTACACCCCATCGTATTGGATTGAATTGTTAACCAATTTTTTTTTGTTTTTCGTTTATATATTTGAAATATTACAATTTAATGTTGAAATGATTTTTATTTTCTTTTTTTTTTTTTTTTTTAATTTTTTTCAGGTATACGTCGTCAGTTTCTTCTTCTTCGGATACCTAAATCTTCGGAACCATGTGCGATAGTATTACTTCCTTTTATGGTTTGTTTAGGTTTTCAGATAAATGATATCATGTTAGAAATGGTTGAGAAAATAAATGAAAATCTATGATAGAAAATTCATGATGGGAAAGCTATCTTTTTTCTTAAATATACATATTTATCTTTTCATATAAGATATAAGATAATATATATATATACATATATATAATCTGAAAAGATAAACGTAACTTTTTTCATAATTTCAAGATATTTTTATACACGAGTACACCCATGTGTATCAACAAATTTTTAATATATATATATATTTATATAATTTTATTTTTTTGTTCTTTGGTTTTTGTTTTTAAATAATATAATATATAAATATATTTAATATATATAATATTTGTTTTTTTAAATAATATAATATAATTTAATATTTTTTCTATAATATTTAAGAAATTTTTTATTATATATTATATTTTATATAATTATATAGAATATAAAATATAATAAAAAATAATATTATAATATAATATAATATAATTTTATTATATTATAATATATATTAATAAAATTACATATAATAAATATTATTTTATATAATACAATAATTATATATTTATTTTTTTATTTTTTTTTGTTTTTGCTTTTAAATAATTTAAGTAATATAATATAATATATTAAATAATAATATAATACAATATTTTTAAAAATATTTAATATACATATAATATTTTATTATATTTTATATTTTTTATATTTTTATTATATATATGAAAAAATAAAGCAATTGATAAACACAATTTCCTAATAATTTCAATTCTTAATGTATACTCAAATAAAAAAAATAATTTCAATAGAAGATTCTTTGAAATTTTAACAAAAGTGAAGTACAATTAATTTAAGATTAAACCATAGATTAAACCATTTGAACCATTTATCATTTTAACATAAATCATTAAATATTTAAAATAAAACCAAAAATAATTCATCAGTAACTTACCCTTCTCAAGACCCTGGTGTTTTTTCAATACTAGTTCGTACAGATGACCCACGAATAATATTTAATAAAATAACCAAATTCAAATTAACAAAACTACTTTGCAAAATTAAACAAAACAATTTTAAACGTGAAGGGAGACTTTTCCAAACTAACGTAAGTGCTGTCTGGATAAAATGTGATCGCTGTTTCCAGATTTTGTCTATTTTCCTTCTACTTATACTCACCCACCCCTTCCACATTCCATACTGCGTTTATTCTTTTGCATAGCCAATCAGTTTTTTTTTTACTTTTTTTTTTCTTTAAAAGATACCATAATTCTTCGTTATTGGATAGAAATACTAACGTCCATGAAACTGATTGGTTTATAGATTTGAAGAAAAAAAAAAGAAAATATCAGTTGTATTTCGTTCGATGACTCAGGAAGGTTTCAAGAATTTCCAATGGAATGCTTTTTGTTAAAGGAAGGAAAGTAGGGGAGGGGGAAAAAAAAATCTTTTAGGTACACATTGTCGTCAAAGAATCAGGGGGGAGAAAAAAAGATGAGGGTTTGATAAAAGTCAGACCTTAGTCCTTAGGGTCTCACAGTATGAACACACACCATGGATCCTCTTCTTCTTCTTCTTCTTCTTCTTCTTCTTCTTATGTTACACGAATTTCTAAACTTCTCAGTAAAGAAAAATGTTGAACGTTGCACATAAATCAAAAACTTCAAAAAAAAATTTTTTAAAAATGTACACAAAACATGAACACATTGATTATCGAAACTTTAAAATTAAAATGTAATTATTAAATTTATAAATATAATTTATTATTAATATTTAATTATTAAACTTTCAAAAATTTTAAATTAAATAATCATTTTTAGAAACATTTCATTTATGCACATAGTTTGTAACTTTAAAATTAAAATGTAATTATTAAATTTATAAATATAATTTATTATTAATATTTAATTATTAAACTTTCAAAAATTGTAAATTAAATAATCATTTTTAGAAACATTTCATTTATGCACATAGTTTGTAACTTTAAAATTAACATTTAATTATTAAATTTATAAAAATAATTTATTATTAATATTTAATTATTAAACTTTCAAACATTTAAAATTAAATAATCATTTTTAGAAACATTTCATTTATGCACATAGTTTGTAGCTTTAAAATTAAAAGATAATTATTAAATTTATAAATATAATTTATTATTAATATTTAATTATTAAACTTTCAAACATTTTAAATTAAATAATCATTTTTAGAAACATTTCATTTATGCACATAGTTTGTAACTTTAAAATTAACATTTAATTATTAAATATTATATTATATTTAATTAATTAATTTATAAAAACAATTTATTATTAAATTTTCAAACATTTAAAATTAAATAATCATTTAAAAAAAAAAAAACAACATTTCTTTATAATGCACATAGTTCTCGTAATAATTTGATATTTTATTATAATATTCAATCATTATATACAATTATATCAATTTATATTTATTTTCTTTTATACAAATGTTTCAAAAAAAAAAAAAAAAAAAGATAAAAATATACATCAAATGTTGTATCACTAATCGTAATAATTTATTATCTTCTTTAAATTCTTTTTCAATTCTTTAAATCATTAACATGAATAATTTTTAATAACATCGATACACAATGTTATTTAATAAATTACTATTCGATAATAATAGTACTGGATTTTCATCGAATTATTATTCAAATGTGAATAGAAATTTTTTGTCTAAAATCAAATCAAATCTATACAATATTTTTTTTAGCACCATTATTGTGTTCTTAAAACTACCATATCACTATTATTAAATTACAAATTAAAAATATAACAATTAACAATTAACAAGTTCACTAACATGAACATAAATAACATTTCATTTTCAATTGCATAATTCCGAATTTTTATTATATTTTTACTTTGCTATTCTGCGATATCGCAATTTGTTTAAAAAAAAAAAAAGAAAAAAAGAGAACAAAAATCTTTCTTATCTAATTTTTTTACAGTTCATTGAAATTTGTTAATTATCAGTGAACATGTTAAAGTTACACACACGTTATTATCGGTGTATGCGAAAGAAATAAATTACATAATGTTAAGTAACGATATAAAATTAAAATATATACATATACATATATATATA
>NW_015149087.1:407008-419082 GCF_001465965.1 Polistes dominula
AAATAATATATATTAAAATTATAAATACTAATATATATTTTATATAATAATTTTAGTATTATTATAAATATAATAATATATATTTATTAATAATAATAATAATAATAATAATAATAATATATTATTATTATTATATTAAAAATGAAGAATATTTGATTATATAATATTAAATTGTATTCTCTCTTGAAACGAATTAAATTTAATCATCGATCGTAACAAAATTCTACCGATGATGACACGTGCCTTTAACGAAGATTGGAAAATCGATTGAACGGTGTCGACAACGACAGCTTTATATATATATATATTTTTTTTTTTTCTTTTTTCTTTTTTCTTTTTTTTTATTGGTCGCCTAGAAAGAAAGAAAGAGTGAGAAATAGAATGAGAGAAGCATCGATAACATCTTAGCCGACTACAAAAGGCTTCTTTCGTGCTGTCGTTGGAAAATAACCACTCTGCATCTATCTATTCACTCTGAACACAAACGAAATCAAATTTTAATGTATAAAGATATTAAAAAAAAATAAAAAAGAATTAAAAAAAAAAAAACGTGAGAAATACTTGCTCCATATTTTTAAACATATCAAATCAAACGGTATATTAATATTTTATTTATTATACGAATTATTATTTTCAATTTGATAATTGAAAAGTATTTCTATATTTTTTGTTATTAATAGAAATTTTCTATCTGGTTATTTTTTTATAGGAAATATTCTATAATATATTGTACATATATTATATTATATAAATATTTTATTTATTAAACGAATGCTTTTTTTTTTATTATTTTATTTTTAGAAGCAAAAGAATTTCAACTTTGTAATATAAAGTATTTGTATTTTTTGTTATTGATTAAAATTTTCTATTTGGTTATTTTATATGTGAAATATAATATATAATATATTATATTATTTAAATAATATATATATATATATTATAATTTAAAAATTATATTTATTAATTATCTTAAATTATATTATATGAAATATATATATATATATAAATGAAATAATATATACGAATTATAATATAATTTAAAATATATTTATATAAATTATATTTATTAATTAATTAAAATTATATTATATGAAATTTAATATATTATATAATATATTTTAATAATAAAATGTATTATAAAATAAAAATATAAATATATAATAATTTAGTTTCTTTTTTTAAGTAAATCTGACTGATTGAAAATCTCCAGTAAAAAGTATTTTTATTTATTATTATTAATAGCAATTTTCTATCTAATTATATTTTTTATATAAAATTTAAGATAATATATAATATTATATATTATATATATATATATATATATATATATATATATATATAATAATTTAGTTTCTATTTTGGATAAATCTGACCGATTGAATATCTTCACGATAATATCTCGTATTTTCGCGGTAGGAAAACGTGCCTGTTTTACAAAGAGCAATAGGGATAATCCAAATGCCATTCGATCCCAAGGGGTCATTCAATTATGGGATCCGTTTTTTCAATTACCTATCTATACAAACATACTTTATATCTATATATATATAACACTTTGTGAAATCAATTAATTCAAATGACAGGATTATTAGGTGGTTCGTAAAGTTGTCTCGTTTTTCTTTTGTAAAAATGAAGATAATTTTTGTTTCGAAGTTAAAAATTACTAGTTTTAATGTACGAAATAATAAAATTCTTTTAACATAAATTTAAAAAAATTCCTTTTAGTTATTTTCATTAAAATCTAGGAGTTTCCACGATTTAATTGTATTATATATATATATATACGTATATATATGTATTACATATATATCATGATGAAAGGAGAAGGTTATAGAAAATATAATTCTGAATATATATATATATATAGATGTTACGCCTATGTGAACTTCTACCCTTAAATGTTGCTTGGCAACGGGGATCCCTGACTGTGTCAAACTCGAGCACGAGCAACCCCTACCCACCACTTTGCAACCATCCCTTCTAACTGAACCCCTCCTTTTCTCTCTCTCTCTCTCATACACAGATACACAGATACACACACGCATACATAGAATGGATACGATACGGGCAAGTTATTCTCAGGGCAATCGCAATAATGTAAAGATTCTCGATTTCATGCGTTAGATCGGAAAATGTTGCATAAGGGATTGCATCAAAGGGGTTACCATTGCGTCAAGGTTACGTACCATAATTTCGTTTAATATTTTAATATGAATCAAAAGTTCTTGCATTTTGTATCTGTGTGTGTGTGTGTGTGATTTTTTTCGGATAGTGTAACTTTGTTTTTTGTTTTTGGAAAAGTCAATCAAATTCTTTTATACATGGAAGTGAAATATATTGATATATATATATATTATATTATATAATATACTATAATTATTTCTATATTATAATATATATTCTATATTAATATATATTATATAATATATTTTTTATATATATATTATAATATATTAAAATATTATAATTATTTAATTATATGATATATTATATAATTATTTCAATTAATTTATTTATAAATAATATATTTTAATTTATAATTAATTAATTATTATTAAATTTATCTATTATCAATCTATTAACAATTATTAATAAAATTATATATTTTTATTTTTATTAATATAAATATAGAAGAATTTAAATATAAATATATATATATATATATGTATATAATATTTATTATATAATTAATAAATATATTAATATAAATAGAAGGATTATTTTAATAAAGAATTATTTTAATATATATATATATCAAGGAAATTTGAATGTTTGTATTTGATATTCTATGTGAGTGATGTCAATTTATATCGATGTAAAAGAAAAATCCCTTCGCAAAACTTTCCTTGAATATATTATCAAGTATAGGAAAGTTTAGAAAAATGGAGAAGAGGGAAGATAAAAAGTGAAAAATCTTATTACGGATGGAAAAAAAGAAAACCTTTTTCGTATAAATAGAAAGACAAACCATTCTTCGTACTTTTCTTTTTTTTTTTTTCAAGCAAGAGTCAACCAAGATTTATCGATCACGTGTCGAGTTATGTTGATAATTTTCTCACGTAATTCATTATTAGAGTTTGTCGAGAGTATTTTTTTTTTGTTTTTTTTTTTGGTTTCTTTTCTTCTAAAAACTTTCGTAAATTACAATTGAACGAGAGAGTCTCGAGAGAGATAGAAAGAGAGAGAGAGAGAGAGAGATTCGATTTACTTTTTACTCAAACTTTTATTAAAATCATCTAACACAAAATAAGATTTGATTTCAAGTTTACTCGTATTTTGCACTATTAACTGTAATATTTGTTTTTAATATTGAAAATAATATTTACGATCTCTCTTATCATTTTTATAATATTATTAGAAAATATATTAATATTAATATATAAATAAAAGAATTATTTTAATAAAGAACAATGAAAGATATTAAAACGTAATACGTTAAAAAGTAAAAAGAACTAATTAAATATTAATTGAATATATTTTGCAGAGATAAATTAAATAAATACACGCTAATAATTTAATTTATTTAATCAGGTATTTCCTATCTGTGTTTATTCACCCCCCCCCCCACCGATTGATAATATTTACTAATTATATATTACGTTAAAATTTGAAAAGAATTAAATAGAAATAAATATTATATTATATTTTTTATACTTTAAAAAGTCTAGTAATTTTTATATAACCTTAAAATTGAAAAATATTAAATAACAAAATTAAATACGAATATTATTATATTGTTATAAAAGTCTATTAATTTTTTTTTTTATATTAAGTTACAATTGAAAAATATTAAATAAAAATGAATATTATTATACTGTCATACCTTAAAATGTCTATTAATTTTTATATAACTTTTAAAATTGAAAAATATTAAATACAAATAAATATTATTATACTGTTATACCTTAATAAGTCAATTAATTTTTATATAACCTTAAAACTGAAATGTTACATACTTTATACCATATACCCTAACCTCAAAAAATGATACTCCTGATCTAAGTTACTATGTTGACATTCCTAACATATTTTTCGATGGTATTTAATTAAAATCACATGCCAAGATGATAATTGTCAACGATCATCCTCCATTAATTAGCTGTCACACTTAACTCGAATCAAGTCGACAGTAGAGAAATGTCATGCAATAATGAGACTACGAGGATGCAACGGATTCGCACGATTGCAACTGCAATGATCTGACTAATGCTTCGACTATTTCTCTGTCCCTCATCCTCTCTCTCTCTTTCTCATTCTAATCGAATTGCAGACATTTCTGTATACGATCGATTAGGTTCCAACGACATTCGGCTTCTCTGTACCGATCGATTAAATATGGAAACAAGAAAATGTCACGCATCTGTTAATAACTAAATCGTTCAATTGAAATTTCTACAAAAAAAAAAAAAAAATTCACAAACAAATGTTGTTATAAATTTTAAACAAACCCTGGCACACACACACACACACGAACGAATTAAAAAAGAAAATGAATTTTAACTTGTCATCAGTAACTGACTAAATGAACAGAAGGAAGACGAACCAGACCACACACTAAGCTTCTCCATTTATGTACCTTAACTCGTGTCTGGAAACCACCTGCACTTATCGTGTTCCGTTCTTTAAGCGAACCTAAACCCAAAGCAAAAGAGAAAAAAGGAGATAAAAATAAAATACAGTAACTGAGTAACTGAGTGACTGACTGAGTGAGTGACTGAGTAAGTGAGTGAGTGTGAGAGAAAAGAATAAAAAATAAAAAAGAGAAAGTTGAATCTCTCACCTGAACAACTGAAACATTCTTTTTATCAACCACCCCTATTCCCACCCAGTTCTTCTGTATAATATCATCACTATCACCACAACCACCAATCACGTAGAAGTCCATCACAGCAACTAAATGAAACGAGCTTGCAGTTGCAAACCGTCCGTCCTCGTTTTCCACGTTTCACTTCTACAGACAAACTACCCTCTCTCTCACTCTCTCTCTCTCTCTCTCTCTCTCTGTCTATCTCAATTCTTATATATGAAACAACCCCCCTCCCTTTTCATCTCTTTCTTCCCTCGTTCCTCCCCACTATTCACAGTTCTTCTTCCACCCCTCTAATCCCCTTTCCACAATCTTCGATAACGTTCCATAAGGGCCACAAAAGAATAACGGTGTGGTAGGGTGTGTGATTGGGGGTGAGGATAGAGGTAGGGGGGAATAAAAGAAGCACAATATAAGCGTGTGTGTACCTTGTTACACACTCCTAAGAATGACTTATTAACTTTCTCCCTTTGGGACGTATTGACGTCCGGTTCGATGTCCTCTCTCTCTCTCTCTCTCTCTCTCTCTCGAGTTTATCGCACCCCCAAACTACCTCTAACGAAAAATGTGTGTTTCTTTTTTTAGTATTTGTATTCGTATCTCTTATTTTTCTTATTATATATATATATGTTATTGTATTGGTGTAACGTAAAAATAATTTAATATTCGATAACGTGTATTGGTTCGTGCATATGAATAATGGGGTGGATTGAACGTATTTAAAAATGTATTTTGTGTTTTGGTAGTCAGATTAAATGAATTTTTGTTGTTTCCAACCCTCTATAGAATGTACAATTTTTAAATGGATTTATATATATATATATATATATATATATATATACCAAATATTTACAATATTGTATATAATATAATATTATTATATTATAATTATTATTTATATATAATATAATATATTACATATAAATTATAATAAAATATTATATTATGTATATATATATATATATATGGTATATACAATATTATATATTGTAAAATCTATAAATATTTAATTTATATTAATATCACACATGAAATTTGATTGCATCTCTAAATTATGTTTGAATAATCAGTTAAATTGCAAAATACAAATTCAAAATGTATCTACACATTTAAGAATAAAATATAACAAATTGTATAGAAATAAAATGATGATAGTATAGTACGATTGAAAGGATAGATAAAATTTCGAAAGATAAAAAAGTTTGTCACCTATTAAGGTGACTTTTCAAGAATATGAGATATCAAATAGGGAGGAGACTACTACTGTATGCGAGGAAAACGAGATTATCTTGTTGGAAGTACGAGAGTAGGTAGAGTCGACCAAACCATCCCCCCCTCTTCCCTCTCTTATGATTCACTTTGCACAACTTTTCTCTTAGAGATAGTACTAGCGATAGACAAAATGTCACAAAGGTGAGAAGAAATGTTCCTTTTTTTTATTTCTTTCACGATTATTCTTCTTCTTCTTTTTCTTCTTCTTGTTTTTCATCTAACTTGAGATTAATTCGAACGGGGGTTGGTTTAATACAAAGAGAACATTGATGAACTGTGGTGTCACGTGTTCATCAATTATGATAACTGATAATAATGATCATCATCAATCAAGGTAGATGGTCTTATTGATGATTATACGATAACACGATTACCAATGTTAATTAATTCTAATTAACTAGATTAATCTGTGTATGTGTATGTGTGTTACGTAAATAAGTATTCCGATATACATATATATATATATTTTGTTATAACATCACTCGACGAATTCAAAGTCAAAAAAAAAAAATTAATATAAAAAATTACTTCTATTATTAAAATAAAAAATAAATTAATATTTAGTTAATAATTACTTACGATGATTTAAGAAACTTTGTGATTAAAGTTGTTCACAGAACACACGGTAGTAACCAGCAATAGGGGATGATGATTGTGTACGGATGTGTCAAGAGGATCCTTAATCTTCACGTATAAACTTTTAATAGAACAAATTATTATCAGTATTCATACTAGAATACTGGCTACTATTGGCTGTATAAATATAGATTGTTCTTTTCTTAAAAGAACCAAAACTAACACTAGGATAATTCTTCAATGGAAATATCAAAATCAAATCTTAAATTGAATTAAACTATTACGGATTGGTTAAAAAACACGACACGAGTAACACAACTATTCGAATGTCCGATTAATTCCAAGGATTAATCACGAATGTGTGTGCATATATGTGTATATATGCATGAGTGTGTATACGCGATGAATGAAAATGTTGAAAATGAAGAAGACGATGTGAAAAGATGAATAAATAGAAAGAGAATAAAAGAGTGAGAGAAACAGAAATATAAAAATGGACACGACCACGAAGAACGAGAAAGGCGATGATGACGAAGACGAAGACGAAGACGAGGACGAGGACGAGGACGAGGACAACCTTTCGCTTCGAAGGACGAACAGAAACTGAATAGTTCGCGATCCGAGCCCCAACTCGAAATGTAATCGAGAGGATTCTTGGGGAACCACCCCTTATTTCCGAAGGGTTAGAACGAGATGGTGGGGGATAGCTGCACGGATGTATTCGGGGCTTCTGCGCACTAGTGCCCCAATAACACACCCCCGTGAGACGGTGAGCGAAAGGTTGGAGTTACGCTCGAGTACGAACAAATCAGCGATGGCTTTGAGACTGTTCAAACAAGAGAAACCAAATATATATATATATGTATGGTATATATTATATTTGTTTATTTATTTACTTTTTCTATATTCTCTCCCTCTCTCTCTTTTTTTTTATTTCTTTTTTCTTTTTATTTGCAACAAAAAAGATAGAAATAAAGAAAGGTCGATAAAGATAGCTTGAAATTTCATCCCTCCCCAAGTAATTCAATCAATCCTATTATTCTATCCTCTATATAATTTAACAGAATTGCAATGTGCTTAGGCCAAAATTTGTCCAATTCTCTTGACAACTTCTCTACATGTATATATATATACTTTTCCTTCGTTATCCCCCTATTAATTTACACCAAATGCAAATTACAGTTATCATCTTTGGCATTAGGTGGTCTATCCTACCTATACCTACCCCCTTACTACCCCGTACGTCTCGTTAAAACGAGAAGCGTGTAAAATGAATTCGTCATGTTTGTAATTGGTAAGAAGAAAATTGTTGGTTTCGTTTATAGAACCCACGGGATTAACCCGATTTAAAACGATTTGTTTCCCAACCTGGGGACTATGTGATGCTATCCGAATTTGTTCCTTTTTACGCGGTTTTCCGTGCTACGAGGAGAATTCGAACAACCCTCTTCCTCTTCCTCCCCCCGTACTCCTCATTCTGCTCCAAAGGGTTGGGTTGTTTTCGCACACAGAGAGATATTTTCCAACCCTCATCTACTTTTTCTTCTTTCTACAATTCCTATCTCTCTTTTCCTATCCACGTTCACCCCTTACCTCTTACCCCCCTAGCCACCCCATTCTTTCACCAAACACTTCCTCTTCCGCAATCCCTTTTCTTTTTCTCTTTTCTTTTTCTCTTTTCTTTTTCTTTTTCTTTTTTTTTTCTTTTTAGGGTTACCGGAAAGTTTATTCTCGCATTATACTATCCGATTTCAAGACCTTAAAGAGAGAGTCACTACTAACTAACACGATTTCAACCTTGATAATTAAGTTTTCTATACCGATCGAAGAAAAGGGGTGGGAATAAAAGGGAAAAGTAGATAAACCTAGTGCCCCGGTAATCAATTCTTTTCAAGGAAGAACATTCTTTGAGCTCGTTTGTCGCATTAAATATAATTTATTTGAATGCGAATAAACTGGAGGACAAAAAAAGAAGAAGAAGAAGAAGAATCTAATAAAGAAAAAAAACAAAATGTTAATTTATTTTTCTAGATAAAATAACTGGAATTATAATAATTGTATAAAATTGAGAAACTATACGCCTAATTTATAAAAATGATCGTGCTGCACGTAACACGATTTTAATAACATTTGATAAAATAAAGAAAGAGTTTTTATTTTTCTATAGAAAAAAATCTATGTTTTTCATATATATATGTGTTAAAAAGAGAAAGAGATAGAAATATAGAAAAATAAAAATAAAAAAAAAAAAATAAACAAAAAGATAAATCAATCGGAAAAAGCGTTGAACGTATCGAGAACAAATGTTTTAGTCAGAGGCCCGAGCAACAGGTGATAACGAAACAAAGAGTTACGTGGAATTAAGAAAACAATTCGTTTTGAAAATAACTTTTCATGGATTTCTTCTTCCACCAATCAAACCCTTCTATCCTTTTATTCGTTCTCTCTTATTTTCACACGCAACACACACAGGAACATATATATACATACACACAAACACCTGACTTCTAATCAAACAACAACCAACAAACTAGTATTGCTTTTCTGACAATATTACGTTATAAAAAGTTTCAAATACAATATCAATGGATAACGAACCAATAACTTATACAAATTAAATCACAATATCATATAAAATAAAATATATATTAATATTATAATATAATATAATATATATTTATATTATTATATATAATAATGATATGATTTAATATGATATATTATTATATATATATATTATAAATAATAAATCATTGCAAAATTTTTACGCAAGCGAAAAATACATTTGTTCAAACTACGAATAAAAATTGGGAGGAATATAGAGTACAACGAGTTTAATAAAATAAAAAAGGACTAAAGAAAACATATAAACAAGAACAAGAAAATAAGAAAAAGAAAACCAAAAGAAATGAAATCTTGATTACTCACCTGATGCTTGAAAGTTTGTGTTTCGTCACAACGGTAAAATTCACTTTTTTGTTTTTTCTTTTTCGTTACTTCGACGAACCGTATAAAAAGGGGGATGATGATATAGTTCGTTGTTGTTTCTTTTTTTTTTTAAATAGAAAGAACTTTGTTGTTTCAAAGAAACTGTAATCGTGTATAACTTCTTCTTCTTCTTCTTCTTTTTCTTCTTCTTATTCTTCTTTTTCCTCATCTTCTTCTTCTTCTTCTTCTTCATCTTCTTCTTCTTCGTTTTCTTCTTCGTTTTGTTTATTACCAAATCTTCCATTTACGTATTACTCTCAGATGTAATTTTTTCGGTTACTTTTATTTAATAAAAAAAAAAAATAATAATAATAAAAATACGTTCGTTACTCAAATATCTTTTTGTGTTCAATGGAAGGGAAGTTTTGTTTTTCTTGTTCGTTATTTTTTTTCTTTTTTCTTTGGAAACGGTTTGAGAAATATCAGAGGCACGGAATAATGGTAAAAAGTACTATCTTCTATTAGGCACGAAAAAAGTACAGAAGGTTTCAGTAGAAAAGGCACACAAGGGGTTGAAATAGGACGGACGATGTCTTTTGTTTTTTCTTTTTTTCTTTTTCTTAAAGTTTCGTTTTTTTTCTATTTTTTTTTTTTTTCTTTTTTTTACTCTTTTCTTCTTTTTTGTTTTTTTTTTCTTTTTTGCTTTTTAAACGGGAGAGGTTAAACAAACATTTGAAATAAATTTTCATGCGTGAAACAAATTTGGATAATTTCAAATGTTAAATTAAATGCGAAATATTTCACGTAGAAATAAAAAGAGAGAGAGAGAGAGAGAGACAGAAAGTGAAAGAGAGGAGAGAAAAAGAGGGGAATAGAACAAAAAAATAGAAAAATTCTATTGGTGGAATACGAGACAAAAATGGGGGAAAAAAGAAAAGAGAAAACCTTTGAGAATAATTGATTCAATTATCGGCAAATTTTTTCTGAGATACATGAGGAGAGTAAAAACTGAGAAAGAGAAAGAGAGAAAGACAGAGAGAGAGAGAGAGAGAGAGAGAAGGAAAGATCACAGAAAGGGGGTGTCACAAAAGCGTGTGGTTTATTGTCAAAAAGGGAAATTCGATTATTATTGGACGGCAATTTAAGGCACGAGGATAAATGTTTCGCGACGACAACGATAATACAAATGGAAAATGGTAATTGAATGTTTTTTTTTTTTTTTTTTTAATGAAATAAAATTCTTGAAAAAAAATTTCTAAAGAAAAACAAGTAGAAAACACCGAGGATTAGGAACAACAACAATAATAATAATAATAATAATAATAATAATAAAGATGTAAAAATTGATAGAATAAAAAAAAACCTGTGTGATGTGTCTGTCTGTCTGTCTGTCTGTGTGTGATAGTTGAATTTGTAGAAAAATTGTTGATAAAAATACTTCATCGTGTTACTTCGGACGGATGTCAAATCGGCGTATGATAAAACGAACGCGAACAACGATGACTTTTAGAGAACACCATGATGAAGATGACGACGATGATGATGATGATGATCGGCACGTTGTTGTTCTCTTCCAATATAAAGTTTCCGGTCGCGAACGATGATACCATACAACGATACCACGAAGAATCCATTTCTTTTTTTTTTTTCTTACTTTTCTTTAATAAAACAACCAAAGGATTGAATACAAAGGACGATTGATTATTAGATAACAAAAGTTGTGTATATAAATAATACTTTGACAATTTAAAGGTAAGAAGGAACTCCCACCCCCACCCCACCCCCCAAAAAAAAGAAAAAGAACAACAAGAAAGATTTTAATTAAATGTACAATAAAATAAAATAATAAAAATAAAATATGGAAAAGTAAAGGAAGGTTTAGGTTACAAGGATTAAATCAAAACACCAAAAAAAAAAAGGGTAAAATAGGAAAAGAAATCTATAAGTTAATATAGTTAAGATAAAGATAAAAGTTAGATAAAAGTTAAGGATTACTTAAAAGGAATAGGAACTTAGAATAATACGAATGAATGACTTTAGATGATATTTGAAAAGGTAAAACGTCGTGTTAGGATAGAAAGGACGAGGATGTTACTTCGACCGCTGTCGCCAAAGAAGTGATAGGTTTGCGGCCTCGTGCATGCCACCCAAACCATATTCCTCGAGGGTTAAAACTCACGACGCTCCCTTAGATCGCGCCTGCGTCACTATGAAATTCGTAACGTGATTGGTCAATCGCAGAAATACCAAGGTAACCCTCCTTTCTCGCCAATCCTCGTCCTTTCTCACTTGCCACCTCTTTCTTCCTCTCCCACCTCCTCTCTCTCTCTCTCTCATCCTTTTCCCACTGTTTCGTAAAATCTGACCCCCCTCCTTGCTTTTTTTTTTTTGAGTATATCTCTTTCTTATACACTTTTGTATGTGTATACGTGTGTACAAACTCTTATTCTTATTTCTTCTGTAAGGCCACGGTTACGTTGAAAACATCCCT
>NW_015149087.1:428064-478568 GCF_001465965.1 Polistes dominula
TTATATACTATTATATAATTATATATAATATAATTAATATTATATTAAATAAATAGAATTCAGATTACAAAAAAAGAAAAAATACAACATTGTTAATAAAATTCGTGACAACAAATGAAAAAAAAAAAAAAAAAAAAATTTGTAAAATAATTAAAATTATATTAGTAAAGTAAATTAAAAAAAAAAAAAGAAGGTTATATTAAATAAGCTAAAATTAATATATTAATAATTATATAATTAATTAATTAAAAAATAAAAATACAATATTTATATAGTATTTACTAATAATATAGTATTATTAAATTTATACAATTTAAATTAAACTTTATGTATTCAATGAATTTCATTTAAAATTAAATCAATGTACTACGATCAAATATTTTGTCATTAAAATTAACATATATATTTTATCAATAACATTCATAATTATATAATTCATTATTTCAAATGATAAAACATTTATATTAACGAGTACAACAACGTGTACTACAATCTATTTCTCTATCTCGGAGCATGATAATATTGATCGTACATAAATAGAAAATATTCATACATATATTTTTATGTAACACTTGAAATCATGTTTGAAATCAGACGAATGGAAATCTTAGAAAAAGAATGAAAATAAAACACATCTCCTATCTTTGCGGGGATTCACCCATATTGCCGCCCATTGCCCGTGACACGTTTTTTTTTTCTTCTTCTTTTCACTTGTAGAGATAGAAAATGATAAAAAAGAAAAAAAAAAGATATGAAAAGATAGAGAAAGATAAAAAGGGAGGTGGGGGGGGGGGTGGATGGAAAAAAAAGGAGGAAGAGAAAACAAACGTGGTAAAAATCTTTTAATAAGCCGAACAAATAGGACGACGGTCATTGTTATTTCTTTTTTTTTCTATTTTTTTTTTTTTCTTCTTTTTCGATTCACTCGTACGGAGATCCATCATAAAAGAGAAAAGGTCCAAAAACGAATCTTTTATACGGGATATTTTTCGAGAGAGCGAATGGGTATAAGGATAATCCATTAGACGCGTTGTAACCTAAAACTGGGTAAACAAGGGAGCATTCTCGGATTAAATGTAACTGACGCATATCGACCTTATAGGGTCTTCTCTTCATTTTTACCTTTTAGCAATAATATGTGACTAAAGAATCGGATAAGACGTGAAATCGATGTGAACAGGTGTAAGTAAGCATATACTAGTTTATTTATATAAAGTAATACGCGATTAATATCAACTTAAATGGAAAGATCAAGAATAGTTTTTTTTTTTTTTTTTACGTTTAACTTTAGCATATCCATGAAATATTATCGGATTTATCGATTTTTTCATTGAATATTATTCTAAATTATTTAGAAAATTATAATAATATATAAAATAATATCAAAATTACAATGGAATACATATACACGAAAAAATATTAAAAGTAAGGTTAGTTATGTCATGTAAATCTAAAAAAAAATTGGTGAAATTATTGAATTGTAATACAGTGCCATCTATTGAACGTTGATTTAATGTAATTCTAAATTATTTAATAAATTATAACAACACACAAAATAATACCACAATTCTAATAGAATACATACACACACAAAAAAATATAAAAAATAAGTTTAGTTATGTCATATATAAATCTGAAAAAAAAAACCCTGAAATAATTGAATTGTAATACAACACCATCTATTGAAAATTTACAGAATTTGGAGACCTAGATAATCTCTAAATAATAAATTCTAAAATTAGCGATAAAAAAAGTAAAAATAAACGCGATAAAAACTACCCTATGTACAAAGTTAAAAAAAAGTACACATATTAAAAGACTCATTTTGGGACTCATTTTGAAATTGTTTTTATTCAATAACTGCAACTTCAAAATGAAATATAAGATCATCAAATCGTACCTCGTGTTTCATGAAAATATTTCAAATTCTCATTATTTTATTTTCAATCAATGCTTAATGATATTAAGTAATTTTTATATTTAAATTAAAAAGAAACAATTGTTGCAAAAATATTTCTATTTAGTTAATATGAATATCATTATACAGTTAATTTTTTTTTTTTTTTTTTTTGTATTATGTCGAGTATTGAGTTTAATGTAACAACTTTCAATTTCATTATTTATGGTAAATTGAAAAACTTTGACTGTTCTCTTTTAGAATTCAACACTGTAAAGACTGTAAAGTGTTGATTATATAGAAGTAACGGAATAAGACGAGAGGGAAGAAAAAAATCACGAACTTGGGCTTTTCTTTAAAGAAAGTAAAACAATACATTAGCACGATTGTTTCCACTTATCATCAATTAATTGTCACATTGCTATAAGGATCATTACAATTACCTATTTTACAATAGAAATAGAAACTACAGATAAAAAAAAAAAGAATCTGTAAATTGCAAAGTTTCTAAATCCACCCTAATACTAATTAATAATTATTATATACAACATACACATATATATATATATATATATATATATATATATATATATACATATAACAATTAAACAAATTCATGTGCTTTGTTTTTAAAATGCATTTTCCATATTACCTCTCATTCTTTTAAATAAAATATATTTTACAGAATTAAATTTATCATAAAAAGTCTTATACTATTTTCAGTGTATTAAATAAATATGTGAGTTGAAAAATCTTGAGCCAACCCTATAATAATAATTAATAATTATTATATATAATATACGTATATATATGTAACAATTAAACAAATTTATGTGCTTCGTTTTAAAATGCATTTTCCATATTACCTCCCATTCTTTTAAATAAAATATATTTCAGTTTATTAAATAAATATGTGAATTGAAAAGTTGTAAGCCAACCCTATAGTAATAATTAATACTTATTGTTTCATTCTTTCAAATAAAATATAATTTACAAAATTAAATCTGTCATAAAAATGTCAATTATTATTTTCAGTTTATTAAATAAATAAATATATATATATATATCTATCATTTATGATAATACACGTGATATGCAGATCAAGTTTAACGTGAACCACAAACGGTACACGTGACACTGAACGTGTTAATGACGAATGAGAGAATCTTCACAGATTTATTGACATTTTGTTTATTAATATAGTTTACTTTATATTAAATATTTTCTAATCATAAATGTTGATATTTAAATGTTATTCAAGAAATACAAATGAAAATATGAAATAGAAATTACCGAAATAATTTCTATGCTAAATATATTCATCATTTATCTATGTTAACATTTTGCTTTATCAAAGGATGTAATAACTCGTATAAAATAAATATTATCATCCCAGCACCATACGCATTACTATTATTATTATTATTATTATTATTATTCTTAATATTATAACTTCAAAGATCGAGCCTTTAATGAATGAGGAAAACCGATAAATATCATCGGATTTTCTTGATGAATACACCACGTACAAACTACATCACTAATATTACCGAGACGATTAACTCAGTAAATCCTCTCTCATTACGAAACGAAATAACGATGACGATTACGACCTATTCATGTGTATATGTATGTGTTTACATATATATATATATATATATACATACATACTTATATACTTAAGAGCACGTATAAATATATATATATATGTGTGTGTATGATAGAGAATTATATTCGACGAATGCTTTACAAGAAGAATGAAAAAAAAAAAGAAAAAGAAAAATTAAAAATATGGCTGACTGTGTTATCATTAATTGTTACTTTAATTGTTACTCAATCTTCTTAACATCTCGTATAGAAAAAAAAATATAAAAAAAAAAACATTATAACAATTGCATAACGAGGTCGTTTGTTTCCTTTTTAAGAGGGTCGAAGCCCATGAAGAGAGTAAAAAGCACGCTTTCGAGGACAGGGATGATGATGATGCTACTACTACTACTACTACTACTATTGGTGCTGCTGCTGCTGTTGCTACTGCTGTTACTGGTTACTAGATGGATGAAACAGAATTGGATAATTATTCCAAATTGCTTTGATTATCCTTGAATAAAGGGAAATATAAAAAGAAGACAAAAATATTGTCAAAGATATAATAAACATTATGTTAGTTGGAAACCTTGAATTTATATTTTTCTAGGACCTTTTACGTTTTTACGTTATTATGATACGAATTATTATTTTGTGACACGTTCAATATGACATCTTTTTTTATAATATATTTATAACACTACAAGGTAATCAATTTCAATGGAAGACGTTTAATCGATCAATAAATAAATTTGTAGTTTTATATAATAATAATAATAATCTATATTTAAACAAATAATAATACATTATACTAAGTAATAATTTTATCTAAAGAGAACTCTTACTCTTTTTCCCACCACCACCCTTGAAAACAAAAAGAATTGAACAAAAGTAAAGTATTCTAAATTTATTAATTTATTTATTTAAATAAATAATAATACTTATATAATAATAATCTACATTTAAATAAATAATAATACATTATACTAAATAATAATTTTATCTTAAGAGAACTCTTACTCTTTTTCCCACCACCACCCTCGAAAAGAAAAAGAATTGAACAAAAGTAAAGTATTCTAAATTTATTCATTTATTTATTTAAATAAATAATAATACATTATAAAATAAATAATAATTTTACCTTCCACAACCCCTAAAAAAAAAAAAAATTAAAGAATTCTATAAATTTATGAATAAAAATAAAAAAAAAAAACTGAACATTAGCACAAACAAGTGTCCTTACGAAAGATACGAACAAACATGGATTCCCAGGAACGTAATTAAACTTGTACAAAAAAGGGGGGTAAAACGGGGATTTTTTATATAATTAAAAAGGAAGATTTTTCTGTGTAAGGATGAAAAGGAATAAAAAAAAATGTCTAAAGTATAATACAATAATATCGATTGGAAGAAGTCGTTACGTGGGTAGGTATGAGATAATCCGTGATGACATAAATGAGAATTCGTAAACGAAACGTCACGTTCTCCATCTCTCTCTTTCTCTCTCTCTCTCTCTCTCTCTGTCTTTCTCACCCTCATATTCTCTCTATCCTCGTCTCTCTCATTCCTTCTCCGGCGCTATTTAACCTCTCACACAGAGAGAGAACCGTCTATTGATTTTTCCAGCTCCTATTGTTTTTGGCACCAGTCGCTTCGTTCGCAACTATGAACATTGAACGTGTTGGCCAGTAGTAAGTGCGACATTTTTATATTTTTTTTCCTCTTACGTCATAAAAAAAATTAATAATAATAATAATAATACAAAAATCTTAATACTAATATACCTAACCGAGAAAATGAACATTTATTCGAAATACATATAAAAAACAACAAAAAAAAAAGAAGAAGAAACAAATTTTGACTTGTAATTAAATTTTCTTTTCACTTTTTTTTGTTGTTTCTCTGTGTGTTCCAAAGATAACGACATCTTTTGATTTGAAAATCTGTCATCCAATTGGCGCGCTTCTCTTGAACCGCATGCGAATCACGTCTATTTCGGGAGACACCCGTGTTCGATTATATCTTTCTCTCTTTCTCTCTCTCTCTCTCTCTCTCTCTCTCTCAGTTATATCCCCACTCTTTCAATCTTTCTCCCTCTCTTTATCTCTCTCATACGTGAAACACCGGGTTAACCTTTTGAGGTTAGCTAACGAAAAAAAAAGCCTTCGCAAAGGTACTCGTGTTCTTGAAGAAAAAAAAATAAAATAAAATTAATATGTGAGCAGTAATATGACCATTTTCAATTTTTTTAACAACCCCAAAGAAAAATAAAAAATATTTTTCTCTTGTCAGGATTTAGATATGAAGAAATAAAATACAATAAAATAAAACATGAAAGAGGGAAAATGTAAAGAATAAGAAAAAGGAAAGAAAGGAAGGAAGGAAGGTAAAGAAGAAACCTTGGAGTATCAGCAACAGCAACAGCAACAGTAACAGCAGTAACAGCAACAGCAGCAGCAGCAGCAGCAGCAGACGACGACGATGACGACGACGACGACGACGACGACGAGGAGGAGGGCAGCACGCCCATTCTGTGAGAGAGCAAATCGCGAACAGATCAATAGGATCCGGACGATGATGATACGCGAATGCGATCATGCGAGAAACAGGACGACTTTGATGATACACCTAACGTTTACAAATTTACATTTACATTTACATTGATTTATAATCATTTTTTTTCTTTTTTTTTATGTTTTACTTTAAAAATGTCATTTTTTGAACATTACCAACATTTCCAACATTTCCAAATTTCAGATTTTATAACAATAATAATAATAATGATAATAATAATAGTATTCCCGCCCTAAAAAAATGGTTCAATTCTCCCCTCCTCCCCCCTCCTTCCTACCTGTTTTTTTTTTAATATAATATACTTTTATTTCATCCCTAATTTTTTTTTTTCGTTATAATTTACTTGTGCCTGTACGAGTATGTGTATGTGTGTACGTATTTTTACATGTATCTCTTCTTCATTTTTGTGTGTTTCGTTTTTTTCTTTTTCTTTCTCTTTCTTTTATCCCGCTCTTTTACTCACCCGATATATATTGTTTTGTTCATGACGTAGTTAAGCTGACTTAGAAGAAATTGTAGTCGATTATAGGGGTAAGGCCCAGGTTCAGACACAACAAAACTTTGTCCTCTCTTCCGCGTCGAAAATCAATTTGTCACTTCTCGGTGGCACTACCGCACGTCCGGCACGCTCTTGCGACTCCGCTTGCGCTCCGTTTTCCGCACGTTCCGCTCGTCCAGGGAGTTACTCAGGGATGGCGATACATATATCAAATCTACGGGTATTTTTGGTGCCCCCTACTTAACTTTACACATAATATAAAACTAATTACACAATTATTACAAATTTTTTTTCCTTCTTATTTACATTTATACAAGACAACCGTAATTTCGTTCTTTTTTTTTTCTTTGTTTCTTTTTCATTTCACTTTATTTATTTTTTTTTTTTTTCAAATCGTATTCACATGTGTGATTTTAATAAATCGTTCTATTTGTCACCTACTCAAATTTCTTTTCTTCATTTCTCGCAATTTTATCGATTTTTAGAATTATTCTACACGAGACAGTTTTTTTTTTATTTTTTCTCGTAAGTGTTTAGGTTATTTTTGAAAACAAAAAAAAAAGAAAGAAAATATTGGATTGATTTTATTGAGAAATAATTTGTAATTCATTCATCGTGTTTATGCATACGTTCCAGAATTATTCCGCATGGCGCTGCACACGTTATGCACTCTACTGCGTTTATGCAAATAGCTAATCCAAACAAATATTGCTAAAAATAAAAAAGATCTTTTGTGTCTATTCGCGTCATCGCGACAAACACTCATATTCCACCACCGTTTTCTCGACGCAACAAACGTCATTTTTATTGAAAAATCATGCGAATGTTCTCTCACAATATTTTGGAATAAATCCAACTCTTGTCGCGCAATAATTTCTTTTCGTAAACGAGTATCGCATGAATTATTTCTCGTTTGGGGTTTTACACATATTAAAGCTAACAAAAAAAAAAAAAAACAAAAAACAAAAGTTTACAATAAAAAATAATAACAATCAAATCTTTTCCTAAACGAAACACGACTTATAAAATTCATAAATCGATGAACACAATGAAAAATTGTACAAAACACTAAAGGAAATACTAAAATACAAAAAAAAAATAGTCATTTGTTTGACTTTTGAACCGGAAACACGTGGTTCACGATAATACCGCGAATACCTGTTCATTATAAAAATAATTTTTTCAACACAATTGCAAAATTGCACGGATAAAAACGAATAAACAACAACAACAGTCAAAATGCATCTTCTTATTTGGTAGTATTTCTTTCGAAACGTCTGGATGGTATAACACTAATAATAAAAGACACATTTACGAAGTAATCTTTCCAAGTGTTCTTGATAAGATGAACCGTAATAGGGTCGGTAACTCGTATCGATTTGGTATCAAATGATGTCATTGAAACTACGTTATTGCGTTGTTGAATTTAATTAAACTCATGCAACACCACATACCAACAACAACAAAAAAAAAGAAAAGAAGAAAATTATTTACAAAATTTCTTATCTCGTTGAAAAAGATTATAATAAATGATAGATAACAATAAACGTTGTTACATTTGTTAGATTTTGTTTGATTAAATATAATGAACATAAATTTTGATTAATTAACATAAGACATTGTTATGATAGAAATTTGTGATACCATTCCTACTTAATACTCTTGTCAAATTAGGACACGAATAAAACGAGAACAGATAAACATCGTGTTCCAGATTGTAAGACTGCGATAAATCGCACGCACTTGTCTCTCTTTATCTTTATCTTTATCTTTCTCTTTCTCTTGTTCACTTCGTGAGAGAATTTTTGGTGCCAGGACGACGAGCAGGGATGTGAAATTATAAAATTGGACGTTTGCCAGAATAATAGTAGTAGTAACCTTTTCTATTCAATTTCCACCAATTTTGTGTGTTTTACCGTGCAATGAAAAACTTTTCAACGAAATCATGTCCGTCCTACTTTACCGACGCTGCTATTTTCTTCTGAAGGATCCTTAAGATGGGGCGAGCATCGTGGAAATGGAGTATTACGAGAAACCACCCCTAACTCCTACAACCACCACCTACAGCAACTCACACCCAGTAGCACAGCCATTTTGTAAATGAATATTTAAAAATAAAAAAGGACTTTTTAGAATATTTTTTTTTGTATGTACGATAATTTATTAATATTTGTTAATTATTTTTTTTGGTATAATATCGAATAAAACTTTAATTATGTTGTCCTGAAATTAATTGAATTATACGATAAGTAATGTAGGTTTTAATTATTAAAATTATTGATATATTGTTTACTTACAAATTTAAAACATTTGTTTATTATTTCTTTTGGTAAAATATCGAATAAAACTTTAATTATGTTGCCCTAAAATTAATTGAATTATACGATAAGTAATATAGGTTTTAATTATTAAAAGTATTAATACTTTTTACTTACAATTTTAGAAATATAAATTATTGCAAATTTGCAAGATAAAATATATATTTTGTATTATATATTTAAATTTAAACTATCGACTAAAATTTAACTATGTTGTCCTAAAATTAATTGAAATAATTAATAAGTAATATAAATTTTAATTATAAAACATATTAATATTATTTACTTACAATTTTAGAAATATAAACTATTATACAAATTTGCGACACAAAATATATATTTTTTATTATATATTAAAATATAAAAACTATTAACAAATCTCACAGATATTAAAATACTTATCGACACACTCAATACATTTACATAAACAAAATTTAATATATCATTTGTTTAAAACACTTGATCGAAATCTACTTCTGCTTTTACTTGGAATGAAAACATTTTATTTCTTCATCCTAAATAATAATAAAAAAAACAATATAAATAAAACCTTATATCATTTTATCCTTTCCTTTTTTTTTTATTCATTTTTTTTTTTTTACAAAGGACAAATACGATAAGTAATAAGATCGAAAAGATTAGATCACAAAGGTGGAAAAGTCTGTGAGTTGGAAAACACCGAAAATTAGTTCGACGAAACGATTTGGTTGTGACGCTCGATTAGATGATCGTTCTATCGAATAAACGATCAAGAATTTGGATTCGTCGTTAATACTTTTCTCTTACAATGATATGTAATACCAACATCCATATCCCATCAATTGTTATATCAATCCAACTTGTCTGGTGATAAAATTTCTTCCAAGAAATAATGGGAAAACTTTGCAGAAGGGTGAATAGGTTCATGCTCGGGGGGTAGGGGGTTGTAAGTAGAATTTCTCTTACAGATAAATAGATCTATGTGAGTGTATATGTATTTTCTATGTATGTATGTATGTATTTATGTATGTGTGTGAGTATTTCGACGATTGCTCATCCCACAAATGGCGAACAGGACAAACGCGAAGAGAAAAAAGGGGCAGAAGGGAAAAGAGAACGAAGATTTTACTTCATGGAAAGGGATTGAACTTTTCTATACATTCAAAGAGAAAGATAGAGAAAGAAAGAATGAGAAAGGAAAGTTGATTTCTCTGTTTATTTATTGCTATGAGTAGGGAATAGGATATCTCTCTAACCAATTCGTTCCAAAACTTGTAGATTTTTATCTTTCGTCAGACGTGGAAATGATTCATATCTGTATATCTTCCATGAAAATGGAATAAGATAAAAAAAAAACGAATAAAATAGATACATATAATAGAATATAATAAAATCAAATCAAATAAAAACCCTTAAACAATGTTATTTCAAAACAATGTTAGTTCAAACTTGATTCTAATTAAACATCACAACTGTTTCACCAAATAAAACATAATATTTGTTACTATGTATAAATATATGTATTTATATATAAATTTGTAATTATATTCCATATATAATATTATTATATTATATATAGAAATATTATTAAATTATTATAATATTATATGTATATAAATTTGTTATTATATTATATTTAAAAATATTATTAAATTATTATAATATTATATGTATATAAATTTGTTATTATATTGTATATAAAAATATTATTAAATTATTATAATATTATATGTATATAAATTTGTTATTATAATATATATAAAAATATTATTATATTATTATAATATTATATATAATAAAATTTGTTATTATATTAAATATAATGAGAACAGCTAAAAAAAAAAAAATTATCCTTCAATGGAAAAATCCTAAGAAAACTCTATCCGTGAATTTATCTCTGCGAACGAAAGGAATTGATATCTCTCAAGAAAAGAAAATAAGATAGAAAAGCAAAAAAAAAAAAAAGTAAAGAAGAAGAAAAAAAAAGGGTAAGGGTAAGGGTGGTGGTGCAGAAAGATGGTAGCAAGGATAGGAGTGGATTTTATGGGGAAGTTTCGAGCTCTGAAACCCAGTGGCTATATCGGTGGTGAACATAAAAAAAAGCCACCCTTCCTTCTCCTCATCTCTCTAACCCCCTTCTACTTCCTCTCCCCTTCCAGTTACGATGTGTTTTGCCAAAAGCTGGGAACAAGCGTCGCGACGGCGCCAGGGGGTCTGGAGCCAACAGTTACCAGGGCTTTCGAGGTTCCTGTCAATTCCCTCGAGCTTTCATTCCCGGGATTCAAAGCCCGGTCACCTCCTACGCAACCACCTCCACCACCACCAGTACTACCCTCCACAAGCACCACCACCTATCCCTGTTCCTCCTCATATCATTCGAGATTGTTTCCACCATTCGGCCGCCATTTTTCCTTTCGAACTAATATTTTGTCTATTATATGATATCAATTTGTGTTTAAATCTTATTTAAATATTTCATAAAATAATATTTTATTTATTTTTCAAATGTATATGTACATTAGGGTGAAAATTAGTGCGTTCATTTCGAGTCGTTTCAGATAAGGCAATTTGTAATTAATTAATCAAATATTTTTATTACTTTATTGATTGTAAAAAAGCACGACATTTATATATATTTTTTATACCTTAACCCATTGACTGCCAACTACGAGATATCTCGTAGTGTGTGCTGCAATTTTAGATTAATTACAAATGGTTATTTATATGGGTTTATATATTGATATGGTGTAAAAAACATTAATTATCAATTATTGTAAATACCATTACAATATTATATCAGTAACTTAATAGTATTATATTTTTAAAAATTTAAGGCAAGTCACTCTAAATATGTCTGCCAGTCAATGGGTTAATATTAAAATAAAAAATTAATAGTATTACAATTCAATTATTTCGATAAAACTAACTTTATGCTTTTTTCGTGTATTATTATTTTATATATTCCATTCTAATTGTGATATTATTTTATGTGTTGTTATTTATATATATATATATATATATTTATAAATAATATTAATAAAAATTTATATTGTTTTATGACTATTTTGAATTAACAAAAATTATTAATGAATATTAATTTGACTGCATTAAATAATTTAGAATTATATTAAATAAACATTTTATAACAAAGTCACAGCAACGTGTGGTGCAACGCTATAACATCCTAGTACATATATACACATATATGTATTATATATGCATATAAGATACCTATTTTTGCATAGATGATTTATGACCAAGCTGACGTCATCTTGCGAACATAAATCCTCGAATACATTTCATTTCTTAAAGAGGTTTCGACCATTTCTGACTGCAATCATCGAACCTCGAAGGAAACATATTTGTTCTTCCAGGTTTGCACTTTGATCCTTTAATTTGAAAAAAGAAAGTAAAAATACCCTACAAGATAGTAATCTTAAATGAAATAAAAAATTAAAGTAAGAAAAAAAAATAATATCAAACTATAAAAAACGTGTACATGAAATAATTTGTGTAGCTAAACTTTCGAGCTAACTTTAATAGAAAACAATTTGGTTTTTTTTTTGTTTTTTTTTCGTATACATTCTGAAAGGATCAAATATTATTCAGATGTTTCTACATCATATAGTTTACGATTCTTCTTCACCACCCAACGGAAGAAAGGGAAATAGATACATCGCGTGCCCCTAAAGGCGAGGACAATAGAATACAGTCAGCCCTTGCTAGAGTGAACAGTCGAGAATGATTTGACAAATTCTCGATCGTATGCACGAACGAAGGGAGAAAATCAAGGAAAGTAAGAAGAAAAGAAAAAGAAAAAGATCCCGTTTCCTCACGATTTCGGGGAACACGATGCGAATAGTAGAAAAAATTACCCATATCTAATACGAATTCGATGATTCGTAAATTTATAAGAAATTAACGAGCGTGTTATGCTGTTCTGTGCTGATTTTTCTATCAAATTTACGATTATACAATATGAAACAAATTTTAAATAATTTAACAATAAGTTTTATTGCAATACAAATTGTTATAAATTTAATTGGTTAATTAAATCTCTTATCTGTCGTAAGTGATACGGGAAGTGACTTACAAATAAATATATATTATTAATAATTAAATATTATTAAAATATTATAAATTAATATTTTTTAATATATTTAATGTATGGTTAAATTAAATATAGAATATTAAATGAAATATTATTAAAATATTAAAAATTAATTATTATTTTTTAATATATTTAATATATTTAAATTAATTTATTTAATATTTAATAGTCCTTTAAAAAAAAAGTAATAAATAATTTTTAATATATAATAAATTATTTTCTTACAATACTAAACAATTTAGTTGCACATTTACCGAAACCATTTATAACTTACAATTAGTGACAATCAACAATATAAAAACCTGACCACAAATAAGAGTTAAAAACAATTTTATTTCTATTTTAAAACAAAAATATTTAATTCTGACTTAAATTTCCTTTGACCAGCCTATCATCAAAGATACACAAAAAAAAAAAAGAAATAATAGTCTATGTGACTAACATAGGTTATATCAAAAGAAAAGGAAAATAGAATCGGCGCGTGCCGCATTGACAAATGACACTACCGATTCCCGATTTGTTCGAGCGGATATGACGAGGTGGAATGGTATTAGTTAGAACTTATCATACTCTCTCTCTCTCTCTCTCTTTCTTTCTCTCCTACTCATTCTCATTCTCTTCCTATCCTTTATCTTCTTTTTTCTTAAATCCATGGTGACTGCACAATAATATAAACCGGGCGTTTTCTTTCCCCCCTTTTAATGTCATCGTGCCCTACGAAGTCGTTTACGGTCCACCAACTTTTCAGGATTCCGTAGAATCATCATCCAGATACATTCTCCCTCGTTCCATAAAAAGAAACAACTACCGGAACCGGATACCGGATGTAAGAAGAACGAGGGTGCAACCGGGAAAAAAGAATCGAAAAACCACGGGAGTCCACGATTTTTATCCTTAAAGATTTACATTTATTTTACAACGAATCCTAACTCAAATCGAGGTACAAACTACGAAAAGACTGATTTTTTTTTTTTTTCTTACTCTTGACATGGTACATTTTTTCTCTTTTTTCTTTGTATTTCTTTTTTTTTTGTTCTAAAGAAAATTAGTGAGGTTTTTTCCAATAAGTAGGGAGGTTTATGAGAGGTGAGAATAGAAGAAACTGTATAGCTATATTCCGTCTCATTCTCTCACAGGATCAATCTTATATTTTTGTCTTTTTTTCTCTCATTATTTAGTATAGCAGCCGTTTCATAGTACCTTTTCCTGACCGACCGTGTTTCATTTTTTTTCAGATCACTCCCTATTCTAAAGAAGTTTTCACTTCAAAAAAAAGAAAGAAAGGGTAGAGTAAGTGCACTTAACTTTCTATCTAAGGGCGTATAATTTTATTTTCCATCGTGATTGTTCTCTTGGGATTAATTAAATCAGTTTGTATAACTTGATAACGACTCGTCGAATGTCCTACAGTCGTTAAAATTACAATCTCAATTAAACGCACGTGTCAAATCCATAATTTCTCTCTCTCTCTCTCTCTCTCTCCCTTTCTCTCATGAAATTAACTCCCTTGAATATATCCAACTTACACGATAACTATGACACCATCTACGAGGTGCAAAGTGCCATAATCGCGTGTTCCATAATTGTGGTATACAAACAATTGTACTACAAATTAATGTATGTTTAATATCCCTGATAAACTTATTATTCAAATGTTAATTAAATATATATATATATGTCTATTGGTTACGATGAGACCATTTTATCCTATATAAAGTATTGTTTGAAGACATTTGGCTATTTCGGGGACAGTCCTCGTAATTCATTCTACGTTTTAAAGACTTCAAAGACTGTCCTCAAAGTATACACTGTTTTTAAAAAGGATTATTTAAAGACATCATTACTGAAACGTGTATGCAGGGACAATGTCCCCGAAGTAGTTGAACACCAAAAGTATGATTTGAGGACTTAGAAAAAAAAATTCAGGATTTCATTGATAATGTGAAAAATAATCAAACTAATAAGGAAACCATTTTATTTTGCATTTATATGCAAATGGTTATACTATAACTTAGTTATTGTTCTAAAATAACAGTCGTACAAACAATCGATATATCGAACTATCGATATATCGATCTATCGAACTTCGATATATATCGAAAAATCGATTTATCGAACTTCGATATATATCGATATATCGAACTTCGATATATATCGATTTATCGAACTTCGATATATATCGATTTATCGAACTTCGATATATATCGATATATCGAACTTCGATATATATCGAAATATCAATATATCGATCTATCGAACTTCGATATATATCGAACTTTCGATATATCGAACTATTAAACTATCGATATATCGATCTATCGAACTATCGATATATCGAACTAATTTAATATTATTTTATAATGTATAATTATATTTTTATATTTAATTTATAATATTATTTTATAATAATAATAAAAATAAAACATTTAATAAAAAAAAAAAATAAAATTAAAATATATTAAAAAATATATAATATATATAATTTGTATTTATTTAATATATATTTATTATAAATTATGTTTCTATAATTATATTATTATCTAAATATAATATTTAATTTATAATTATTATTAAATAATATAATATGGTTATAATATATACATTTAAAATATTAGAATTATATAAAAAATTAAGATATATTAGTTATTTATTATAGGTATTATTATAGATTTTTATTATATTTATTATATATTATCATAGAATATTATTATATATAGATATATTAGTTATTATAATTATAATTATATAATAATATAATTATTTAATTATTATTTTATTATTAATAATATATATATATAATATATAATTTGTATTTTGTTATTTAATTTATATTTATTATATATATTTATAAAAATAATACAAATAAAAAACAATAGAACATTTGTTTAAAAAGAAAAAAAGAAAAACACCAATACTATTACCACGTATATACAATTGCAATAATACTTGAAGGGAAAAAACTTGACAATAATATTTTATGATGACAATGATGACGATGACGACAACACACGAATAGGAATATAGTCACGGACAAATACTTACGCGGACACGCATAGTTTAATATTTCTTTTCCCCCTTTTCGAAACGTATTCATTACTTATGTCCACACCCGGTACATTTCTGTCTATCCCTTCGACGATCCATGATCATTCTCGCAAGCTAATGCACACCGTGGCCAAATGTTCAAACCGATTTAAATGCCGAAGGTAGTTAACTACCCCGTATATTGTACTTAACACCCTCCGAACACATTACTCTTGGTATGACCATCTCATGCACTTCAATCATGCAACCTACTGCTTGTTAACTAACGTTTTATTACATTTAGTAATCGTAGAGTTGTTTGTAAATCGTCCTTCGATATTTAAGTCAATTGTCTGGAAAGTTTCTAACAATTTATATATATATATATATTTATTCTTCAAATATTTTAAGTATTTATAATATTGATCATTGATGTATTTTTTGATAATTAACCTTCCAAATATTTCATTGTTTTTTTATATTATTTTTATATTATATTATAAGTTAACTATGAGAAACAAAAAATTAATAAAAAAAAATATTATTTCTAATTTTTAATAAAACCTTTAACTTTAGTTATATATTACAAAAGTTGGAAAATTTTTAAATAAAATATAGAAAAAATAAAAAATAAAAGACCTCGATCAGACGTGATCTAACAAATCGCATTTTCAAGAGTTCTCGTATCCAATTTGTAAGATATATGATCTGATCTAACTGCGTAACTTCCCTTAGAATACTCAGGGCACCCCATAAATACTAGAAAACCACATAAACTAACCATCCTGAGTGGGCTATGGCGATTCGTTCTATCCATCTTTCTCATTCTTTCTTTCTCTTTTATAAAAGGGATGTTGTTTCGACCCTTTTCTAGATATATCTATCTATRTATATATACGAAGATAGAAATGCGTCTTCGTAAAAGGACAAAAGTTATTTACCCCCGTCGTATAAAACGTGTACGAAACGGACTACGCCCAATACGAGAGAAGGGTGACCGTATATACACTCGAAGGGTTGTGACAGTATCCAAAAGCTACCCTTGATTCGCCTAAATAGAGACCATTCTTGACGATAGATTACAACTTAAGTGTTTAGATGCTTCATCGTTAAGTGCTTCCTTCATTCTTTTATCTATACACACACACACACCCACACACATACACACACATACACGTATCCTTTATTTTATTCCTATTCATTTACGTTTATCTTCATTTCTTATTCGTTCATTATTATATTTTATTTTCAAATAAATATTATCGTTGTTCTATTACCAATACAAAATAAAAATTAATTATTAAATTACAATATATATTATAATATATAATAAATATATATATAATATGGTGTTAATATAATATTGTCAAATTTGTTTGGTCTATCCAGATGTGACAATAAATTCAGGATTTTTTTTGGAAAATGAATTGAGTTACGTCTAATTTCAAAATAAACTGTTCATATGTATTTTTTTTCTTTAAATACAAATATTTAGAAGATAAAAAAATAAAACTGTTCTTTTTTAAGAAAGAAATTTGTATTGTTCACATTACGATTAAAAAAAAAAAAAAGAAAAAAGAATGGAAGCTGTACCGTAACGTTACCTTCAAGGTTCGTCGAACAAACTACAAAAGTTTGCTTAAAAAAAAAAAAACCCCTTAAAAAAATAGAATGCATAGTTAGGAGGATACTTTAAAAAAAAAAAAAAAAAAAAAAGAGAGAAAGGCAAAAAAAAAATGTCTACATAAATAGGGATGATGACATTTGTAATCTCTCGCATAGGACATAGATCAACGATGTTTTTGCTCGAATGAAAGGGGCGGCGACCTTTTACAAGAATAGTCGATGTTGAATTCGAATTTAATTATTATTAATTGTCATCTCTCGTAATATATTCGGCCCTGATGGACAAAAGGGAAGCCCCGTTGTTTTATGTCTCTTCAGAAATTCTTCTATTTATTATTAATTATCTCGCGATCACTATAATCTTATATATTAATTATTTATATTACATATAATAATATCTTTTGTGATCAAAAGATAATAAAAAAATAAGAGATAAATAAAAATAAAAAAAATTACAAAACTGTGAATAATTGTATGAAAATATCAGACAAATTACAACAGCAAAATTCAATAACACAATGGAACTACTACTACGACGATTTATACGATATAATAATTTAATATTTACTTTATGAATAAATGAATTAACAATACAATAGCATTTCAAACTGCAATTAAGAAAATGAAGGAAATAAATTATCTATAAATTTAGATTCACATTATAATATTAATATCACAATCGATGAAACAGGTTACTTTCCCCCCCCAAAAAAAAATATATGCTATTAACAAAATTAATTGTAATTATTTTTATATATAAAATTATTACGTAAATATATAAATGAAATTATATATTATTATATTTTAATATTATTAAAAGAGGATAGAAACTATCGTATCCCATGAATCAATCATACGTGAATATTTTTTTTTCCCTAATAAATAAAAACAGATATATAAAACATATATGTACCAGCATACATATATATATATATAATACGTTAAGTATATCACATCTAAAAGGGTGATAACACAATTTCCTTGCATAAAAGTCAATCTAAGTCCCCCTTTTTCTATTTTATCGGAAATATGATTTTCAATCGATCGTTGCATCGTAAAAAGTGCATGGGGACTTTTAATCAATCGAACCGATACACACGAGCAACCACCACCACGTTCCACTAAATTCGATCAAGCAAATCACTCTCGTTGAATTACCTAAACCCACGATCCCCTAAATCATACATCTATCCTTCTTCTTCCACATATCCATCATGAGAATCCTTCCTAATACGAATGTACGAACTAACGTGTACAAATTCACGAATATATCCATTACAAAATAACCATTCCCATCTCCCCAAACGCGTTGTCGATCAATTCGATATATTTTGATTTGTCACAGTAGTATCGAACGAAAGTACCAACGTTACAGTTTCTATCGAACCTAAAACCCACCCTCTCTTATTATTGTCTCACCCTCTTATGCACTTTATGAATCACGTTAGATATTATCCAGATTTATAAGTTAAACTATCTATGAGAAAGATAGATAAAGGAACAAACATGTATATTGTATATTATTATATTATGTAAATGATCAAGATAATATGATTATGATTTTACATCAGGAGTATGTCATGTATGAAAAAAAAAATAATGTATTAGTAATGAATTATGTAAAATAATAAAAAATATTTATAATATAATGCACTCTTGTGGAAGAATCAATAATAAATTTAAAATGTCTCAAAAAAATATATTAGGGTGAATGAAAAATTGATGAATTTATTCTGTTATGTAAACTGCATAATGGATTGCTTTTTTGTACAATTAATTTTGGAAATATTACTAAAAAAAAAAATACTACAGAATTTTGGTTCCTAATCCTAATAATTTATCTCTAATTTAATTATTTTATAATAAATGAAGTAAAATAATATCTTACAAAAAACAAACAAAAATTGTATTAATTTTTATTTTTCAGAGATCTTACTAAAAACACAAAGTACAAATAAACAAAATATTATTATTTTTCATTAATTAGCAACGCACCTGAATAAAAAAGATTCAAATCGTACGAGTATTTTTTGTTTACTTATCTTTATAATATCTTGTATTTCTTTTTAAACGAAAATCAGAAAAAGATACACGAGTATTGACCTAAGATATATTTTTTTCTTCGCGTTGTCTTTTTATCCTTTTTTTTCTTTTTTTTTCTTCTATTTAGGTTCACAAAACGCACACTTGCAGAAACGTTTTTAATTCCCACGCATATTTTCTCGCTCAATGTAACGTTTTGCGCCATTAGAGTAGACATATTTACGAAGTTGGTTGGCTTGTTTGCACAGCAAAGTGCCAGTAATTTTTCCTTAAATCGTAATTTTAGCGAAGGGAGGGGGTTAGATGGTTGGAAACAACCCCTTTTATATTACTCGCCCATTACGCAGTCCGCATTTCCACTTCGTTGAGATAACAATCTCATCCTGAACAAACATAAGACGATTTTTTCTTCATTTCTTACATTGATAACGCATAGTTAAATTTTTTAAAAAGCATATATGACTTGCGCAGTGTATAAGACGGTACTAAAACCATAATATGAAAATTGTTTATCAATAAGGTTGTGCTTAAGCAACAAAAATTTGAAATACTTATATTTATTATATAAAAAAAAAAAAAAAAAACAGGATGATCGATAACTGATCGTCTACTTGATCTAAAATGCCCGTAGAGTTTTTCCGATATGTCCGTAGGGTATTTAGGAAAAGTTCGTAGGGCCGTTATAACAGCCCCTAATTTCTAATTATTTCTAATTAATAAATTTATTTTTACCTAATATAATAAACTTTTGAATTATTATTTGAAATGTGATTACACGAATGCCGCCGCATTGATGAAAATCGTTGCAATATAATAGAACTGATCTAACGACGTCGTTTAAAATGAAATGATATTTCAGTTGACGGTCATTTTGTCGCAAATTTTATCTATTAATTCATAGTTATAGCGTACGTAGAAATCCAGTTTAAACAATTTTAATAACTTACAGTTCTATCTCTTTCTGTTTTCATATAACATGCTTGGTAGTCGCGTAGTTATGGCTGTCGTAAAACACTTTACAACTTCGCTGATAAAAAAAAGAAGAAAAAAAGAAGAAAATAAATAAAAAGAAAAAGAAATAGAAAAAAAAACTTTTGTTAGACTGCAGCAACAAGGATCAATAATTGATGATGCTTTCTGGTTGGCCAATATCAAGCCAATAGTCGCTCGTTTTGCAAAGAAAGGGTGTGAGCTGACGGATTCTGCGTAGTTTATATATACTCCTGATTGGTTGAACTTTCACCTAAGGGGCTGAAACATTTAGTTACAATGAAGAAACGTTTCAGAAAAAAAATGGACGACAATATAAAAACCCTTACGTCGGCTAAATTCAACAATGATTTTTCTATGCTTTTGTTCTTTTTTTTCTCTCTCTCTTTTACTTCTTCCTAAAGTAAAGTGGAATTTATTTTATTTAATCATTATTATCATTATTATTAACATATTTTTCTTTAAGAGTAAATGGATTGTATTTTACAGTACTTTCTTGTTTTGTTTTTCTTTTTAGAAATGATCGAACTTTTATGCATGTTATAAAGATTCTAAATGTTTTTATTCGTGTTAAACTAAAATTGTTTAATGTGTTGTATGAATTTTTTAATGTATTGCACGAATTGTTTAAATAATATATCGGTTCTATAATTTGTTGTAAAAATAAATCTGTAATTATAAATAACGACGTGTTTTTAATCTGCGATTTTTTACTCGGAAATATTTTTCATTTACTTTAGGTATCCCCTTTAGTTATTTGTTATAATTTATTTATATATATTTAGATATACCCTTTAGTTATTTATTATAATTTATTTATATATATTTATTATAATTTCGGGATTTATTATATTTAGAATTAGAAATGCATGACATCTTTATTCATTTAATTTATTCGGTTCACGAGTTGTCTAGTTTTATCTGCTTTTTCTGATCATTGGTTGTTTTCGTTAAACAATTTTTTTAAAAATTGTTGTCTTCATTTTTAATGGGAATTTTCCCTTTTCCCTTTTCCCTTTTCCCTTTTAGTCGCCTTTTACGACAAGCAGGGATTACTGCGGTTTATTCTTATCCCCCAAATCCGCAGGGGGCTTATTATTACTCTAATTAATATTATTACAATGTTATTTCTATTATTATTGTTGTAATTAATTATTTTTTGATACAATATACACATAGATTATTGTAACACAAAAAATTATATTCGTTGATGTTATAAAAATGATGAGATAAATTATTATTATTATTATTATTATTCTTAATATGTTCACGACTAGTTTTCTATCTTAATCGATAATTGAAAAATGCATTAATTAAACAAATAGTGATAGTCAAATTTATTGATATTTTTTATGTTTATAATTTTTTCTTTTATTATTATTATTATTATCATCACATGATTTTCGTTATAATAAAATATAATACTATGCATGCAATATTTAAACTCAATGATTATATCGTTTCAGTACATACAAACTGTTTTATCATATACAATTATTTTTTTTAAATAAAGAAATTAATTACAAAATGGGAAAATTCAAAATAGTTTCAAAGAAAAGATTGGCATTGAGAAAAAAAAAGGGATGATGATCGATTAAAATGTTTTCCTTAAGTTTTATTATCAGATATAATTCCTTATACATTTATAATCTTCCATAAACTTTTACAAATGCAATGAGAATCATGACTATATATATATATCCAAATATTTTTATCTAGAATGATCATTACTTATATTAATTGTTTCTATTTAATAGCTACTTTAATTTTTCTTCTATACATTTCGTATAAATAAAATCGAAAAAATTTAGCAAATTTCTGTCAACGATTTTAAACGTACTGACCAAATAATGCGAATATGCATAAAAAAAAAAAAAAAAAAAAAAAAAGGGAGAGAGAGAGAGAGAGAAAAAAAAAACTCGTTACAGCAGATTATATAAAATTCGTAATAAAATTGCGTTGTTTGCTGAAACAAGTTTTCCTTTCTTAATTTTATTTTTATTTTTTACATTAAATTAATTATCAAATTAGTAAATGCGAAATGGTACTTTTTTTAATTGATTTGAAAAAAATTTCTAAATTTATGAATAATATTTTTACCTTATTTTAAAATAATAAAATATTATATATCCACTCATAAAACTACGTCATGTAAAAGTGTTACAAAATCTCGTATAAAGATTTTTTTTTGTAATAAAGTACATTGTATATTAAGAAATAAATGTAGAAAGAAAGAGACAGAAAGGGAGAGAGATAGAGAGACAGAGAGAGAGAGAGAGAGGAAGAGAGAGAGAGAGAGGAAGAGAGAGAGAGAAATGAAGACAGAAAAAGTAAACAAAATAAGATTTTAATTTAAAAAAAAAAAAAAAGAAAGAAACAGTGTGTAAAGACATGTGTGCGCGTAGCGCAAAACGCTGCGTTGTTTTGTTATTTCTTTTGTTTCAACGATAAACAGTAAAAAAATATATATTATACATAACAATTTTAAATATAGATTAAGAACGAGTTGAAAATTATTAAGAACAGTAAGTGCTAATGTACAATATATTATGTTTGCATTAATTAAATTTCAAAATAAAATAATATATATGTATATATATATATATATATATAAATGTATTTATACTTTTCTTTTTTCATTATTATAATTATTATTATTATTGATTATTAATATTATAATTATGAAAATGAAAAATATTTAAAAATAAACATATACATATGTATATGTACGTAAACGTACATAATTATATTAAACCAATAGCTTTGAAATCGCTAAATTCTTCAAGAAAAATCTCAAGTTCTGAATTATTCGTAATTAGACAAATGATTTGTCCATTTGATTTGAATGATAATGTGATCAATCTGATCAATGAAATGATGCATTTATTATACAGATGTCAAGTAAAATCATAGTTGGTGAATACGAACAGTGAGCAATACGAACACCAACTCAATAACATTCTTACAGATTCGTCGTCACACATTCACTATTAGCTCTGTTTTAGACTATTAACTATATACCATTAATAAAACTTTTTAGCCTGTAATTCTTTGTTTTCCCTGTAAAATATAATAAAATGTTAATTATTTATATAAGAATAATGTAATATTAAATAAAGATAAATTTTATATGGATATTATTATACCGGTATAAACTATACGCTAGCAATATTATCATTTGTAGACCCACGAAGATAAGGAACATCATGGTTGTTAAACAATTAGATGGACAATCTCCTAATTTTGAATTAATTTGTGCAATATCTTTCGATAATACATTAAATTTGTCCCGCATTTCGACTATGATAGCTTGATAGTCATAACCCATTGGTTTTACCTATAAATAATTTTATAACACAATATATATATCATTGTAATTATTGTATAAACCATGCAAACATATACATATAAAAATATTATTAAGTATATATATATATATATGTATATAATTACTTGAGCTGTAGGATTACGAGCTTGATTACTCAAAATGGTTTCCGTTTTGCTACTAACATCACCTATAAATGATTTAATTTCTTGAGCAGCGTTAATTAAAACATTTTGATTTTTCAAAACAGCATCAACTTCTTGTCGACGAATGGTATCTATTAACTGTATTGGTTGTCCCTGTCCTTGTACTTGTCCTACAACTCCTACAATAATTAATACACTTTATGATTATATCTATTAAAGATTATTATAACAAATAGAAAATAAAGTATTCAATTAAAACGTACCACCCACTTGAACTTGAGAAATCAAACTTAATGTTCTTTCTTGTCGTCCAATAACTTCATCCAACTTTTTGCCAAGTTCTTTTAATACATTGAACATTTGACTTTGACCACCAAAAATCTGTCTCAATTCTCTCTGATTATCCGTTTCAAAATATTCTTCGAATTCATCCTTATCTCTACGTTCATCCGGATGTTCTCTGAGAATTAACATTTTTTTAAAAAAGGAATTCTATTTATTTATAATAGATGTCAGTGATTCCCAAAGTGGACGCTACCGTCCCCTTGTGGGGACGACTGCAACGAATCACTGCAATATATGAACAAATCATTGATCAAATAATTATACAATAATACCTGTGATACTCTTCTTTTTGTTGTTCTAATTTCTTTTGATAATCTTGGTATTCTTGACTTAATTTAATTTGATCTTCCGCAGAAACTTGATAACCATCAGTAGGTAATTGACCAGGCCGATGCAAGGATGTCGTTAAGAAGTGTATAACGTCATGATCATCAGCCAAACCACCTTTGAATAAATAGAATTATATACTAGTAAATATATCATACAATTCAACGAAAGATAATAATAATAATAATACTAATATCAACCTGTTGCAGCTGATATACCAAAATACCCTTGTTTTGGTAAAAATACATTTTCTGCACGGAAACAAGTTTCATAGTCTTGTTCGTTGTTTGTCATACCACTATGAAAAAGTAACTGTAAAAAAAAAAACATAAAATTATAAGAAGACATACACACACATACATTTTTTAAATAACTAATAATAAATAATATATAAACATCAAAGAATTAAGAGAATTTAACTATTACACACCGTTAACACATTCTGATAATATTCTATTCTTGCACGTGTAGCATAAGGTTTGTTGCGAAAGTCTCTCAGACAACCCGATAACAACTGTGTTGTACCATCACTTATGTTTGAGAACAAAGTAAATTGAATTAAAATTATAAACATTTGTGGTTATTATATTATACTTATATTATGGAGTGGTCTAACTTACTTGGAATGATCAAAAATTTTGGTACCATCATTAAGGACAGCCATAATATATGGATTGTTGTGTTTATTGTCGTTGTCAAAAGAATCAAAGAAGACTCCAAGACCATTCCATTGATCAGAACTACCAAAAACAGTACCATTGTAGGCACCTTTTGAACTGGTATACCAGAATGCTAAACCATCTGCACCAATTCGACCACGACCAGTGATTCTGAACATTATGTCAACTTCCCACCAATCAAAATTAATTGGATTCTTGACCCATATTGCACCTAAATCCAATATAAAGTTAATAATAAATCACACAATTATACAATAAAAATAATTCATTATGGTAAGTTGTTAAGACATACCTTTTTGACTCCGCAGTGAAGGAGCAACTCTAACATTTTCAGCACTAGCAATGGCATCTATAATATAATTTATTATACATTACATTAAATATTTAATACATATCTTAAAGTAAAAAATAAAAACAATATTGAAAGAAATCAGTGACTTAAAAAGTATATTATTTACTCAAATTCTCATATAAATTTAATATAATCAAACAATTTTGAATATCAAATTTAACAATAATGTTAAATCTAATACAAACAATTAATATAATCATATAATTCATGTAAATAATTACAAAAGCCGATATGATGTAAATAACATACGGTATCAATAATGAGAAAACTTGGTTAGGTTAATCATTCTACTTACTTCCACCATATTCCCAAAAAGGTACTGACCCATCCTTTTGTGCTAGGTAAGGTGGTTTGAAGGAATACTTGTATTCAAATTTTCCATGAGGAGTTTCGGCATAAATCAAAGAAAAAGCCGAAAATGCAATAAATACTAAGAGCCACCTCACCTCGGCGGCCATCTTCATTTTGAACTGTTTAATAATGTCCGGATGGATCAACTTAAGTTATGAATTAAAAAAGAAATGATTGGAGTAACATTTAAAAAGAAAATCGGGAGAATTGAATATTATTGGTTCGTTACAAGTGACGTGTCAATTACGTGGCTACATCCACACATTACAAAACTAGTTCAAACGTCATTATTACTTTGGCACTTAAAATATTTGTTCTTTCATACAAATGTCCACCTACACATGAGATTATAGTCTTTGTTATTTTATTAAATATTATCTTTTAATTAACACCTTTTCATTCACTTATCTTAAACCTATTGAAAATTGTACAACTCTTATTTATATGTATGTATAATAAATTATATATATATATATATACTGTTATAAAATTTGAGGACGTGTCACCCAGGAGATGGTAACATGATAGATTGAAAACTGAACTTATAAAATCCTATTGTTCACCATTTGCTTTTTCAGCAATATGAAAGTTTGCCAAATTCTGTAACCAATCAAATTCAATTACATATGACTTTAATGATATTATAATATCAAATGTATTAAAACTTAATTAAAAAATAACATTTGATTCTTGTGTGTTTCTCATTATTAATTAAATACCTGAGAAAATTTCATTTGATTATAATTATTCATTTGTCTCATTATTTTTCATCATTTTTATTTACATACAATTAAATATAAAAAAAAAAACAACTTTCCTTTTGATCTTATGAAAGAACATTTTGATTATGTTCGAAATAAAAGATATTAATTAAATTATCATCAAACCTTAAATAGTTTCGTTTCTTATCATTTGTTAAGTCTATGTAAAAATAAATATATCCAAAGATGGCGTCGCTCATTGACAACTACGAACAACAATACGCTGTTTTGACAGCTGACATTACTGCAAAAATTGGTAGAATAAGAATTCAAAGTGGTAGTAAGTATATTTTGTCTGTATATAAAATAAACTTTTACTTACGTTATTCAATTAATTAACAATTATGTATATATTCTTTTTATACGTTGACATTGTTAAATAATAATCGATATCATACACATGTGACGTAATATACACAGGTGAAAAAAGAGCGTTTATTCAAGATGTTGATCGAGAAATTGAAGAGGCTCAAGAATTGGTAAGAAAAAAAAACCATTTTTTTCTTATACGTATAAACATAATGCATTAAAATGAATAGTTTTAATATCCTAACCAATCATAAAATGATATGTCACACAACAAAAGTTTGATTTAAAAAACAAACAAACTATATCATGCTCAGATTTTTTAAATCTACTTTTAACATCTATTGATTAATATTTTAAGTATGCATGTGTCATACATAAAAAATATGAATATAATTATTTTGATATGTTAACTCTCATTAGTTATTTATTACATGACATTATTGATTGTAGAATATTTCTGTATACATATATACATATACACAATACGTGTTGTTCATTATATTAATTAATAATATCACAAGAATGTGAATGTGTTGTTACTATGTTATTATGGTATAAAATATAGACCTCTATAATTAATTAAATTTCATGAAATTTATGTAGCTTGAGCAAATGGAACTGGAAGTTCGTGGGATGAGTGGAAATGCACGTGACCGTTTACGTGGTCGCGTGGAAAGTCATAGAGCAGAATTAAAACGATTAACGCAAGAATTTCATTCAGCAAAAAGACCAAAAGAAGATAGCATTGATATAGCTGTGGAAGAGTCATGGGAGAACAATGTTACAGAAGATCAAAAGAAAAGATTGTTAGATGCATCAGATAGAATAGATAGAACTGGAAGAACATTGCAGAATGGTTATCGTATGGTATTAGAGACTGAGGAAATTGGATCACAAGTTTTAAAAGATTTACATGATCAAAGAGAAACAATACAGAGAGGTAGAGGACGGGTTAGTATTATATTATATTATATTACACATTATTACATTATATTATATACTATATATATATATAAATTTCTAAAAACGTTATAGTATAATCAATAAGTTTTCTTTTCTCATTAAAAGTAAATATGGATTTATAATTTCAATAATAAATAGTTATATCTATTATTTCTAGTTACGAGACACGGATGCAGAACTAGGACGTGGATCTCGTTTGTTATCAGGGATGATTATTCGAAGTCTTCAACAAAGATTAATTTTAGTAGTAATAGCCTTAGCATTAATAATAGCTACTTGTTTTGTTCTGTATTATAGTTTTAAATCTAAAAGTTAAAAATAACAAAAAAGAAATATTCATGTGAGAAAGAAAAGAAAATGCAAAAATAGAGCTTTATGTTCAATCAGATTGATTATATATAATAAGCCATATTTATAATTAGTCAAATTTTGTTGCAAATATTATTTTTACCAAATGCGCAAACACACACATACACACAATTGTTAGATAATTATATTAAATTATAAATTATATACGCGTGCGTACGCGCACATACACGTACAAGAGTGCGCGAAATGTCGTGTCTCATTTGTAATTTTCAATTTTATCAATTGCTTATAACAATTTTGCGCGCGTAATTGTGATTTGATATTGTATCAATAGTAAATTATATATATATATTTATCTCAGAATTTCTTATATGTATATTATAAATGTATACAATAACAAAAAAAAGTATTAACAATATCTTCAAATTGAATATTTCCAAAGTTTTAAACAAGTTTGAGATAGGCACTTCAGGCACATTATCTTGAAACATAATTGAGAAAAAGCTTTTCTTATTTATTATTAATTATTATATAATTGCAACGTGATTGATAACTAGTTTAATTAGTTGAAATTTTTGATAACACTATGGACGTTGTGATTGCTATTAAATTAATTAATTAATTAATTAATCCGTACTTTATCGTTACTTTATTGCGTATTTTTTAGAAATCGTTCTACGCGTTATTCTTATCATATCCAATGAACTAATTAAAAATTATAACTAATTTTTTATCTTCTTCCTAATCTCTATAATATAATATAATAATATTTCTATAAATATATATATATATATATATATATATATATTTGGCTCTTATGTGTTTTCTTTTAAAAGCGTTGCAATATTAGTATTTAATTATCTAAAAAAAAAAACAAAAAACTTGGACATTTTGTATAAGAAAGTTTTCTTGTTATTTGAACAAAAAAAAAATAAAATAAAACTAAAAAAGGTATTGCTATAAAATGACGATGAGGTAACAATTTGTAAGCAATGATGCACACGTAACATTAACAACATTAATTTAAAAAAAAATGTAACGAAGGAAGACACTGTTAGAAAAATAAAGAAAGAAAGAGAGATAAAAGTACTAGGCGCGCCTAATAATATATAACACATTTTATTAGATATAATATTATCAAGTACCTCATTAAATTAAACGGTGCTTCTTCTGCGATGATCTATATATAATATCTGTGAGAAAATGATTGATAATAAAAGTATTAAGAATTTAACGAATATTTGATACGATATAGATGTGAATTTATTGAAGAGAATAAACGCTTCGTTTTGTTTTTCTTTTTGTTTTTTTTTTTTTTTTTTAATGTTTTTTTTAATAATTCGTTCGACAAAGTGAGATACTGCTTTTCATTAATCCGATCAGTTCAATTGTTGATAAAGATCTTCTATTTGGGGCTTGAAGTACGCTTTTAATTGAGGCCTTTTCGTTTTTAACGTTGGCGTTAGAAGACCATTTTGCATTGAAAATGGATCCGGATGTAAGTAAATATCTTTGACCTATTTTCAAAAATAATCAAATGTATCATTCGTTTGACGTTATTTTACGACATTTCGAAAAATGCATCATAAATTTTATATTACGTAGTATTGCGCGAAAATTCAAAATGATCGAATGAATTGAAACACATGGACGTGTTTAAAAATGTATTATTTATTTGAAAATAAAATTTACCTGTTCGAACGACCTCAAACCAGCTTCTTTACCCCACGAATGCATATCGTCCAATATTAACCTTTTGACTTCTGGATTCGCACAAAGAACGCTCAATGTGCCAGGTATACCATTTTCTACTGCCCAACATTTAACTACATCTACATCTGGTACAACTATGCCTACTACGCACGATTTTAAAGATTCACCATGGACGAATACTTGATGTACGTATTGACTACGTAAATAGATATTTTCTATTTTTTCAGGAACGATATATTCCCCTTGGGACAATTTAAAAATATGTTTCTTTCGATCGATTATTTTTAATGTGCCGTTCTGAAAAACAAATTACATTATATATATACGAAGAAAGTTCTGTAAGTATTATATTTCATAATAAAAGATAAAACACAAAAGGATCATTTGAAATATGAATCCTTACGGGTAACCACATGCCAACATCTCCCGTGTGATGCCATCCAAGTTCATCAACTACTTCTGCCGTTTTATCTGGATCTTTAAAATATCCAACAAATACATTGGTACCTTTAACGCAAACCTCGCCTTGATTGTTTACAGCAAAATATTCCATTTCTGGCACGTCAACTAGTTTAACGCAGCAACAGGCTACCGGTGGTCCCACGTGTTCTGGTACATGATCACCCTTGGAGTTCAAAAATTACACGTTATATCCTAATCATAATGCATTATACAAATGTATTACACAAATGGATATTTTATCAAGCCAATATATCATATCGTATCATCATCATCATCTCCGTCATCGTCATCATCATATAAACTATACACATTTATTCGATAAAATTAATTATAACATTTATGTGAAATTAATTCGCGACGATTTTTATTTATTTTTATTAAAATTCAACGTGAAAAAGAAAAAAAAACATTTAATAAACAGTTATTCATGCGATACAAAAAAAAAAAATAAAAAAAAATAAAAAATAAAATGAAAGCATCAGACAAAAAGAGAGAAAGAGAGAAAGAGATCGTTATTAACGTATTTACGTTTGCTATAACGTATGTATGCATCACTACATTTTCATCCAATGAATCCGCACAAGGTACTTTAACAGCGTTGTAACTACCGGCTGATACAGCTGTCCGACTACTATATTGATCCTCAAAGGTTTGCCAAAAATAGTGTGCTCGCGTGTATGTCACTTGATTATTTGTCAGCTCTCTTTATTCGAATAGTCTGGTCATGTTGTTGCGAAGAAACGGTTTCAGACGTTCTGTCGATTAAACAAATTTGTTCTTTTCTCTATATAAATAATATATATATATAGAAATATATGTATATACAAAATAGAGAAAAAAAAAGTAAGAAAGCGTGAACTATAGACGCATGTATGTAATAATAATTAAGGTGTGGTACACTTATAAAAAAAAAGAAAAAAAATGATATGCATGCATTTAAAGGGAAGGAAAAAAAAATCAAACAAAATAACATGTGTATACACATCGATAACGACAGAAAGCATAAATCGTGTTCCTCGCTGCTATTAACAAACTTCCGCGTGCTTAATTTTTCTTTTTTTTTTTCTGTGATTAAAGTAAGATGTATATTAAAAGTTGATGTTGTGCACACGACGAGAGATTTATTTGTGGCGCGTTTATTGACCGTCTCATTTGAATCACGAGTACCTACTTCAAATTCACAAACACGCCTCGCTGTTTGTGAATTTACTTCTGACGAATAATATCTCTCTCTCTCTATATATATATATATATTCTCGTTTACGAAATATATCTCAAAGAACGGATTGACAGCGCTGAAAGAAACAGAAAAAGAGAGAGAGAGAGAGAATAAGAAAAAAAAAAATCACACAAGTTTTTAAAAAAGAATTTCGAAACACTTAGAGAAACCTACTACGAAACGACAACTTGGCAATAAAAAGAAACAAAAAAATAAATAATTCTACGACAGAGGAAATAGAAAGAAAAAAGAAAAAACGAAAAACCAGTCGTTAAAAACATACTTCAATCATCCCCCTATACTTAGTTTCCTCTTGCAACCCAAAAAAAACCCTTGCAAGTGTTTATTACTATTAGGGTGAACCAAAAGTTCGCGCGTTTATTGTGTTACAAATTGTATAATAAACCGTATAATGGATTGTTCTTTTGTTTTTTTTTTGTAAAATTTACTAAGCAAAATGTTAATTAAAAAAAATGCACGAACCTTTTGGTTCATACTAATACGATTTTGATTAGCAAGATTCACGTTAAGTACTGAAAATAACAGAATAAGACAAAAGCGGTTCTTTTAATATATAAAATTAAAATAAAACCCCCTGTATTTTTCAGTTTTCGTTTTCGAACACATTGTAGATAGATATACCGATAAAATCATCGATCTGTATTCTTCGAACCTGTATAGTTAAAGTGATCGGTGCGCAACATTCCGTTTGACCGTATCCCTCGACGACGAGACAGCCAAGAGCGCACCTCGTAAAAGTGAGGACATTACCAGCCAATGGTGCAGAACCAACAAGCATCAGTCTCAATCTGCCACCCATAGATTCTTGAATTTTCTTGAACACCAATCTGTCCCAAACACCGTTGTTCCTAACTATACTCTTTTTTATTTCTTTCTCCTTCGAACGCATTCCAATATTAAATAACATCCTTTTGAAAAATGAATTGTGCAGTTCCGATTGTACCTACAAAAAAAAAATCGAATCAAAACGAAATAAATTGAAGAAAGAAGAAGAAACAAAATAATAATAATAATAATAAAAATGATAAAGTACGAACAAGAAAAAAATTGTCCGTACACATCACTCAGAATATTCTATATTTAGGGAAGCACCAATGTGTATGTGCGTGTAGTATGCGTGTGCATCTTCTGACTGGCTGAGTTATATCTATGTTCTTTGGCAAACGACTTAAACCGGCACGTCAAGTCCGTTGCTTCTACTACGGCGATCGATTTGACTGCTAAACGGCTTAAACTCGTGAACCTGTCAACGTGAAGGCCCATATTGACTGAACGTTACCAATTATCGACCAAAATTATGAATAAGATTTTCGAACCGGATATCCCGTTATTTTCAACCTTCGTAATATGGATCGTAACGGAAATAGATTATTTGTTTTTGCATTTACTGTTAATAAATTTATGTAATGTCAATTTTTAGATCTTCAATGTGAGGAAGCCTTATATAAACCTTAACCAAGTTCAATTTCCTTTGATTTCTCTTAGCTCGTGTCGGAGTCACGTTGCTTTTATTGTTTCATCTTAATGATTAAACTTTCTCCGAGAGTATCACAAATATTACTTTTTCGTTTATAATTATAGATCTGTTATATATATAGGGTATCTAAAATTAGATTTTATTTTTGCTCGCAATGGATGGATGGATGGACGAATGTATATGGATAGATGGATGGATGAACGAGGTGCAGAAATGAAAATAAAGTGTTACATTTAAATCATAGTATTCTGATGAATTACTCCTTGTCTTGTACGTATACATGTATATATATGTAGGTGTAGTAAAGTGTAACGTATTATTATTGTATTCTTATATTAGCTATATGCCAGGAATTCGCGTAAATCTTCTCTTTTGAACAACCCACGTAAAATCCGTGGAGAATCTAAATATTAACTCGTAGATCCGAGTAGTGAAATATTCGAATAGTAAAGAGTAGATCTATTCTAAAATCTATAGATATGTACGCACGGCCTTCGAATTTGTCGGCAAATAATTCACGCGTGTAAAAAAAAAAAAAAAATCAAAACCATGCTATTCCAAAAAAAATATCACTACACCGTAAGTTTATTTAATGTTCGTTTTTTCTCGTGACGTGAATAATAAGCCACCCTATTGCGAGATGGGGTTGAAGATTTGTATTAAACTATAAACTCGCGTTTAATATAACAAATACGTTCATATTCCATTCAATGTACGCTTTCAGGGTTACTCGATGACGCGCCGTAATTTGCTTTCCACCTGTCGTGCTTGTGTGTGCCGGAACATTTTACGCCCTGTAGCAATTGCCATTGGCACGTAGAAAGATATTGCGCAGCACCCGTTTGAAAAATGACGGAAGAGAAGAGATAGCAATACACAAAATCCTAACCGAGATATCCGTCCTACGGTAATGATCCATTTTTAATATTGTCTGATGTAAAGATATATTCTTGAGTTAACTTTTTGGAGCGAGGCTAAAGCCGATCGTTACGTAGTTCCTGATGTTAAGTGCCAAGGATTATTAGGATACCTTGTCCAACTGATGAATATTATATAAAAAAAAAAAAGAAGAAGAAGAAGAAGAAGAAGAAAACGAAGAAGCACTTTAACTACTCACTTTGTCGTACATGCGATTTAATAGTCTGGGTACCGCCGGCATTACGGTGGGTTTCAATGCTTTCATGTCTTCCGATAACCTCTTGATGTCACCTGTATAAAAACCAACTGCACCCCCAACCATATATAGACCATTCTCGCAACAACGTTCCAACATGTGTGCTAATGGTAAGAAGCTAATCATCGTGTCTTTGTTGGTAGGTTTATGATCACCCAATTGTAATAGGACTGCGCATACACCTGACATAACGTTTTGATGGGTCAACATAACTCCTTTTGGGCTACCCGTAGTACCGGAAGTATAACAAATCGTACAAAGATCCGTAACTTTTGGTGGTACTTCTGGTTGATTCTTCTGTGCACCAAGTCGTTCGACATCCTCAAACTTTAAAAGTTCAACCCCACGATTTTTCGCTCTTTGATTCGTTGCCGGTCTCGTTTCTTTAATGACGATTAATTTTCTTAAACACCTGTTCAACAACTTTTGTTAATATAAAGTTATCATATTTATTATTAATTATATTTCAATAAATTACCTGGGAGCTTTGTCGAGTAGCAGATTACATTTTTTATCATCGTCACATACTACTATACTGATATCAGCCTGATTGATAATGTAAGCGCACGCATCTGGTCCGAGTGTGTCATATAAAGGTACTATGACCAAGGAATAAGTGTAACATGCTTGTTCCGTCAAGATCCATTCGGGACAATTTTGACTGTATAGGCCCACAAGTGTTTGCTGACCAGGGACCAATCCCAATGATACGAGACCGGAACCGAAGTTCTTTGCCCTGAGTAAAGTCTCGTTGTAATGAATCCATTGGTAAGGTTTGTTGGGTCCATCTCGCCAGCCAAGACACGGACCGTTGTCTACGTATCAAAACAACAGTTGCCAACAGTACTTTACTCGTAGATTCATAAATGATAGAGTTAGAAAGATAAATGAGAGAGAAAGAGATAGAAAGAAATATAGTAATTGCCAGGTCCCGAGAAACATTCGAGGCTAGACTTTGTGGGAACGCAAGAATTTAAATTGTCACGCGATGCTATGCCTGACAAACACATCTGTTCTTCTGGCAAGAAACTCGAGTATATGGTTTCATTAAAGCTTGTACCGACAATAATGATCGGTTGTTACCAATGAGAATTGGTCGAACAAAATAATAAGATTTTCACACTTATCAACTTTGTCATGATCACTTGACACAACCACACAATAAAATATTATCTACTTTTTATAAAAGAACTTTAAAGTTATTATGTTGTTTACGAAACGACAGGTGGTCAACGTAACATCTCGTAGTGGGCGTAAGTCGTCTCTTTCTCTTTTTCTCTCTCTCCCTCTATCTTCTTAAATTTCCTTCGATGTAAAAATAAATAAGATTGAAAATAGATGACAGCAGCCTTCTAGTTAAAGGTCGTGTTAAATATTTGTTAAATATTATCAAGAAAATCGATGATAAAATAATAAGAAAAATTTGCATCAGTACATCAGAGTGCATCAGTACATTAGTGTAACAGTTTAAGTCTAGCTAAGATTCCAATGGTTTTCGCGATTGTTTACAAGATTTAATAGCAACTGTTGTTGCTTGCCAAACGCACATTCACGACCGCGTGCGAGATACGATTGAGAGAGAGAGAGAGAGAGAGAGAGAGAGAGAAAGAGAGATGATGATTATTTTAATTCAACTGTACAAAAAAAATCTTGTCACGATAATATATAGACGACGTGAAAAATCATATGTATCGTTTGAATAAAAAAAAAAAAAATAAAATAATCGAGGATTATTTGAAATCAACCTAGCTGACAGGTTGTAATAACCTACTGGATTCTTTGGCGCCTCTGCGAAATCCATCGTAAAGCGTCCTAGTGTCCTCGTGCAAGTAACTCACGAATTTGCCCTCCTTGCTGTCCTTGTAGAATCGCGAGACCCTTATCAAATCGGTACCCTGCAAAACGTCCAAGAGAATTTTCTTGACATATTCTCTAAGTAATCCCTGGGTTGTTCCGGTATTTGTTATATAACGCGAAATGGCAAGTGCAACACTAAATTTAGCCACCGTGCGTGGCACCGCAATGCCGCGTAAGAGCACTACCGATCTTGAGGATTTGAATACAAAAATTGAATAACAGGTAAGATCAAACTTCGGATCGTATATTAAAATCATCTCTCCAATTGGGGAAGATTAATTTCCATGAGAAAATTCACATGAAAAAGGAATCCAGAGTATGATATATCAGATTTAAATGAGATACCAATGGTATCTTAGAATATAAGATACCTTTTATAATAATAAGAAGAAGAAAGTAAAAGATTAAAAAAATAAAAAGGAAAATGCTGTGTGATAGGATGAGGAGACACTACACCTTGAAGGTATCAGATTGCTCGCTGAGGTCGATCGGCACGCGGATCGGCTCGTGGAAAAAACAGCCTGACGATGGCATAATTTTCCCTTCGTCACACTTATATTAATGTTTTTTTTTTAATTGGGCAATGCGTGTACGAAAACGCGTTTTACGGACGCGTTTAACGCACGCCACTAAACGCGTGATTCCTTGATGACTGCAATCTTATATATATATAATATGCACTTTCAAATGAACACCAGGTAGATAGATAGATAGATGGATAGATAGAGAGAAAGAGAATAGGTAAGTGTTCTAAAGAAAATTCGACACGCACTGATCTAACACGACGACGAACGAGCCAAGTCTTGGGAGACCAGAACGGGGCGATACGCCCGCGATGACTGAATCCCTTCTCAACTTTTCGAAACACCTAAATTTTGGCATTAACCTAGCTTGTCACGAGGTGATCTCGCTTTACTATTGCTTGGTTGCTTGCTTGCTAGCTTGCTTGGTTACTCGTTCAGTTACTTGGTTGCTTGCTTGCTTGTTTGCTTGCTTACTCTGACGAATAGGGAAGTCTAATCTTCAACAGTTTGACTTTAATACGTAAGACGCGCGCATGGCCTAATCTAACTTAGCAAACTACACTCTCTATATTTAAATATAGTGTTCCCCGTTGGTAGAGAGCGTCGTCCTCGATGAAAACCGAACTCGATGGATAATTGTCTTCTGATCGACAGTACCGATACTTTGAAGCACCCCAGTATTAACCCCTAAAACGCTTCGAATTTTAATTAATTATCATAATTCGATTTACAAAATTTTAAGTGTCAGATTTAAAATACTAAAATGACGTGTTAATTTTGATTTTAAATGCTACAGTGACAGTAATAATTACCAATAACGACCCAACGATATATTTGAAGCAGAACGCCGAAACTCGATGGTACCTAAGAGGCACACTTGGAGCATTAAGGGTTAAAAGTATCCCCACAGCCTTTTTTTAAGTCTAAACTTGCAACAAGGTTGAGGACTCTGCGTATCCGACAAAAAACTTCATTGAATTATTATTTCTTTATATTTGTTATAATAGGTTATTCCCTTATTAATAAATAAAAGAAATAAAACAATCTTATACAATTTAAAATAAAATTTCTGTGCAACATTTCTTTTGAAAAAAAGGACAACGTCCCCCTACTTTGAAAAAACTGATCGAACAACTGACGAATACTCTACCTGCCTGGATTATACAATTTTTTGGATTGCACATTTTTAAGGAAGAAAATAAAATTTGAATTCGCATCATCAAAGATCATACGTACATATATGTTGATATACGTTTATCTAGTGAATAACGTAATTCACCACTCCGCTCTATTATCTCATTTTACTGTTAAGGCGATACGACATCAACTTGATTTATTAGACATTGGACAAATTCGTCGAGAGTCGCTTATTAAGGTATAGAAAACGTTCAATACATGCAATGAATTACGAGAAATTAAATATACCTGTAAACGTCCTTTCTATTTTTTTTTTTTTTTTAAAGTTCCAAAAACATTTCAAAAAGGACGAATATAAAAAATAAAAAAACAAAACAGTTAACAACCTATAAATACGTAAATATAATATATAATAACATTTATGCATCAAAATGTGCATCAAGTGGGTGCACATTTTGCATACTTTTCTTACCGGAAGTAAAATACTTTGAGAGTCGAGAGGCCACAATGGTTTTTCCGGTTTAGGTCTGGTTGCATAATATGCAGCTACACCTGTGATGACAAGGGCTCCAGCTGCTCCACTTAAATATGGAATGTAATCTTCGAAGTTTGACTGTAACACTTGATTTTCAATTATAATACTTTTAATTACATATAATAACAAATCATTTGTTTTTTGCGTACTACTTGGTATTTCAGTAAATTCCTACTTTTTAAAAAAGGATTGTAACAGTCGGCGATACAACTGAAAATTCTCCTTACTTAAGAAATAATTTCGATCACTCAACGATTTTCTGTTTACATTTTGTTAACGATAGGATAGATGATAGCGTTTAGAATTTGAAATCTAAATTAGCCGTTTATTTTGAAAGTGGCCCAACTTCATCTAAATCTAATATTTAAAGGTGTTAAATTTATATTTCCTATTAAAATAGTGGCAATTATTAAATGAATAATATGCATTTTTTAACCATGAATGGAGTTAAGCTACTCTCAAAATAAATGGCTCCATTAATCACTTTTTCGTAATAAAGTACAAATATATATTTATAATACGCATTGCGTTATAATAATACTTGACCTAATGCAGTATTTTCCCGGCCTATGATTGCAGTCGATTTTTGTATTTGGGGTCAATTTGGGGTCATATTGAAAAAGAGAAAAAATCCATCCTTTCATCAACATTGCAGATATTACGTCAACTTAGAAATTCCAATAACTTTCATAATTGTTTTAAAATACCATTTTCTTAATATTCCCATTAATATGAAACAATTATTGAAAACAGAATAAAGGAATAAAGTAATTGCATTTAACGTTGAGATTGTTTCAAGACCTCATTTCTTTAAATATCCCATTATCGGTATCGTATTATTTCAATAAAGAAAAAAGGGTGTTTAATTGAATTACTATTTATCGTATCAAAAAAAAAAAATTATTCTAAAGGATCCTATACAATGTATTAGATCGTTCCCAAAAATTTCTTCCTTTTTTTTTGGTGATAAGTTAAACAATATTGCGTGTGTAATATTTTTTATGTTATTTTATTAAATAATACCGATTCTACTCTATTTTACCATTTTCTATACTTTCAATTATTCAACCTAAAAAATATTGTACCCGTAGAATTACTAAAAAAAAAAAGAAAAAACTTTTAGAACGACCTAATAAAAAAGAAAACAAAAAAAAATACTTAAAGAAGAAGAAATTTACTTGTTTAAATTTGCGCAAGCGCTAGTTGCAACCGTCAAACGATAAATTTGCGATATCGAGTATCGAAATTTGAAAGCACACATGTACTTGGTTTTACAATAGATTGTTTAACGTGTAAAAAAAAGCGAGAATAATTTTGTTAACAACGCAATTAATTTACTCACAACTTCTTCTTTCTACTTTCTTTGAAGTTTGATCGCGTTTGCATAGAAATAATGACGATCAATAAAAAAGAAAAACAGCTAAAGGAAAGAAAAGAAAAAGATGATAAACAACTTGGACACTTGGAATTGTATAAAACAATTTTTTCTTCGTCTTATCTTATCGATGCAAGCAAAAGAGAAAGAAGAAGAAGAAGAAGACGATGCATATAACAAAAGACGACGAGTGTGTGTGTATGTGTGTATGGTGTTGAAGAAGAATGATATTTAGACGACTGATAATAAAACGCGTGACAGATCAACGACACGTTGCTAACAATATCCAACGGTACAAAGAAAAAGTTAAACGAACGTAATTATGGATTATTTTACACACGTGTACTTAACCCTTTTCGTAAGGCGTTACAATTTCTTATGTTATTATTTAATACAAACGTGTAATGAATTTTCAATATACAATTAAATACTTACTGATGGACGTATATAATAATTATACAGCGTGGTGTGTGGCACTGTAAAAAATGCAAAACACAGAACACACCAAAATAAAAGAAACTAACAATCTTCCTGATATTCACGTTAGATAATAAACTGCAATGGACGAATGATCCTCCTTTTCTTCTTTCTCTCTCTCTTTCTCTTTCTTTTAGGAAAGGGTTTCCTGGTTTTCAGGAAGAAGGATAACGTAAAAACGTAGGAAACGTAGAAACAACTGGTTTGAACCCCACCGAATGGCACCGAAGACAATTGTTCGGGCCGGAATAAAAACTTGGGTCAGGGCCACGGCATGGCCTCCTCCTCTCTAATAAACGTGGTTTCTTTCCTCCTTTGTTTGATTTCGATCGTTCTCTAAAATTATTACAAGACGAAAGGAAGACTAAGAAGACTAGGGACTACGACGACAACGACAACGACTGCGACGTTGATGGGTTTGCGTTGCGTTGCGGATTTTCGTTAGCGTATATACCCGCCACCGTTTCTGACGTCACTATGCAGTGAATCGATGAACGAATGCCGCGAGCCGACCCTCCAGCACCCCCAAACGGTAACGACGACTATAATAACCCCGTTGCATGTGTAAACGACACGGCACGATACAACACAACAACGATGGAAAGTTGTATACTCTCTTATTACTCTCCAACCGGTTCTCAACAAGTTCGATTTTCTTTGAACAGTTGGCAGGGTAGATTTGAACCATTGATGCTCGGTCGAGTGGTTAGGTGGTCTGCAGTTGATAAGAAATTACCATCGGCACTCTTCTTCTCCTCTTCATCATACACACCATTGGTAGCTATTTGAAGAAACGACCCTTCCCAAATCGCAGACCAGACCTCGGTCAAAGGACACGTGTAACTCTCATTTCGTTATAGTATTTCATTCGTAACGGGTAGACTAGATCGATCAGAACCGAACAAATTTCATTTCGAATAATATTTTTCTTTGTATACAAATTACCATGTGTTATCCTCGTTCCTGGACATTATTGATTATCGGAATAATCGCAATTTCCTGCGCTTGGAAAACTGGATTCCTCTCGTGGCCACCGCGTTCCACCGTAAGAGCGACAGCGTCGATAAGATTAGATCTCAACTTGGCTTCTTCAGCTTTACCGATCACACGATCTCGTATCTTTAATTCTACATCATCGGTTGGAAGAACTGCTGATAAAAATCGTAAGAAATATCGTGGAACGGTATCGAGATATATGCTTAGACTTTACCATTTACGTCCTGAACATGACGTCGTCAGGGCACTCGAACCTGTTCACATTTCGGCACCTGTCACCGGTGGTGGTAGGATCATCGAATTTTCTATACCTTTCGTTAATTCTCAGGAAACTTTGGAAACTGCGGAATTACTTAGTACAGCAGGTACTATATTTAGAGTAAGAAACATGGATGAGATGATGTCGAGACAGGCACGTGAAAAAATTACAAGGTCAAGAAGAGATGAAACTTGGAGAGCTTTCAACGTAACTTCAGCGGTTGCTACAAGAAACGGAAATCTCGTGAGACTTCACGTACACGGAAGAATATCTTACAGAACGAGAAACGACGGTCCAATTTTATTATTGAGTTATAAGAAACCTAAAAGAAAGAAGAGATATCGTCGTTCTACATCCTTGAATCAGGATGATCGGGAAGAAAATATACGCTGGGATGATGACGGAATTAGACGCGTTAGACGTAAAAATTCTTGTAAAAAACGTCCGCTTTACGTTGATTTCTCTTTGATCGCTTACGATAAATGGGTTGTTGCACCCCCGGGATATGAAGCATATCAATGTGCTGGAAAGTGTTATTACCCGTTCGGCGATCATCTAAGTCCAACGAAACACGCGATAGTGCAAACTCTCGTTCATGGTGCACTTCAAGGAACCGAAGGTATTAATGGTAACAAACCTGTGGGCAGAGCATGCTGCGTTCCAACGAGATTGGCCCCCACGAGTTTACTTTATCTCGATTCTACTGGTACTTTAACCTATCAGTATGGATACGAGGATATGGTAGTTGCGGAATGTGGTTGTCGGTGATCGTGTAAATTGAATTTTTTAATTTAATTTCTCTTATACGATTCAAATTAAAAAATGAAAGACATAATAATTATTATCGTTTATACGTTATAAAAAGTATGTAATATAACTTTAAAAAGAGAGATTCTTTATATTAATAAAATATTTAAGCCTTATCTATACAAATAAAAACATGTTACGTCTTATAAATAGCATCCTTCAGTGAGCTTCTGTGAATAGTATAAAAATAATAAGATATACATACATACGCACGCATACTATCAGATCATTATTTTTAGTCTCTTCAATCTTTGTGTAAATTAAATATCCTAAGTCTATGACACCGTCAATGTATGTTAAAAGTCTTGGATTAATTTTTCAAATATAATTTCTTTTTTCTTTTTTTTTTTTAACTATACACTTTAGAGCACATTTCGTTGTTCTTTTTGTTAAGCAAGTACGATCTACCAGGAGAAAAGAGTTTTATTCTTCGTGTTTTTCTTAATCTGTGTCTACTGCCAGGTATCCTTTCAATTTTGTAAACTTGTTGTCTGATCATTGTGTCCGGTTGACTTAATCTCATGCAAAGTGAAACTTGACCGGAAAAATCAACGTCAGTCGTAAGTTCCAATTTTGGTTCCATGGTTAATGAAAATTCTGCCATACTTTGAACGAAATTCGATCGTAATTTGCTACCACCTTGAATTACGATACCAGCACTCATGTCTACCAACGAATTAGCATTTCTCGACCAAAGACTTAGTTGAATTTGTCCGGCAAGATCGAAACTCATGGCACCTTGAACATCCATTTCGGTAACAAAACCAGCAGCAAGTGGTAGATACTCGCTATGACTATGAAGTGTCGTAATCGCTTGGTAAGCTGGTGTTCTTTCGGATGCTGTTCCAGACCAAACGTGTCCCATTAATTCTCCTTGGCCGGAAAAGAATACGAAAGGTCTTATACCAACGCCTAATAAATCAATCTCCATACCAGCTGTAGCTGTTGCTTCTTCATCCGCATCGGTATTCTCATCTTGACCGGAAGAAACAAAACTACTGAGTCCACGAGCGAAAAGACCAAGAGAAAACATTGTTTCCTCTTGACCATTAGTTTCTAACACTACGTTAACTGTACCACGTTTCAATAAACCACCGTTTATTTCTTGTACGGTTACGAGAGATCCATTGCTACCCACCGATTTCAAAAAACTTCGTGAAAACGCCGTACTCAAACCTTTTTGCGCTAAAACGTTATAATTATTTATTTTCTGTTGAAGTTTATTGAAATTCTCTTTTAAATTGCGCGCAAATGTTTCATTTTTTTCCGACAATTGTTCAAAACGTTGATTCAAATATTTACGTATCTCATATGCCACATCGGTATTGGCTAAAAATTTAACGAGTTCTTCGAGTTCATCCTTTGACGGTCCGTTATCAAGAATAATATCCAAAGCAAGAGTACGAGCACTGCTATCTTTTCTAGATCCACCAATTTGATAAAGAGTTTTAAATGCTGCTTCCTTAACATCAGATGTTATGTATTCGCGGGGAAGAGAGGTCAATGCACGCCAAGCTACAACACTGATAGCACGATTCTCTTCTGTGGCGTATTTCAACAATATCGGAATTGTTTCTTTACTTCTTAAATTTCTAAAAGCGCGCAGATATTTAATCTTACAATCTTCTAATATACATGCATCTAAACCTAATTCTAAACTAACTCGTGCCTTTTCTATCACAGCTTGGTTTCCATAATGTCGTGCAATTGCTGCCGCCGTTAACGCAAACGTTTCCGAAACTTTATCATTTTGCACAATATCCTCGGATCTTTTCAAAATATCTTTGGCTATGTCAGCATCCGGAGTTGGTGACATGGACAAAGCCCAAAGATACCTCTCAGTATCATCCCCTTTCTCATCTTTCTTGAGTATCTTCATAGCAGCCTGATGTGCTGCCGGAGTCGACGCTGATCCGTAAAGATCTAAAAGTTGCGGTTTTAATTGACGATAACGTGGAACTTTTAATAATTTTTCTAATTGATCAGAAGGCGTTCGTTTGACTAGAGGTAACAGCTTCAAAAATGCTGACGCGGATTTCGTTGTTCCCAATGCCGCATTATTGAGAGACTCACGATTTTCTTCCACCGTTTGTTCAAGCTAAAATCAATTATTTGTTGTTTTTAATCTTACACACAAGGAATTTAAATAAAACGTTTTATAATTAATATAATTACCATTGGACATCGAGAATCTGGACAAGTAAATGGTTCCATTTCCAATTCGATGTTGGTTTCTCTGTAACCGGGTTGTAAAAGAGCTACCGCGTGTTTAACGGAATTGGCTTCTAATTTATCAACTTTGATATCTTTTGGTATCTGTACTAATAATCTTTTTGAGGTAACAATACTCCCTAATTCCGGTCTGGTAACCAAAGTCAACTCGTGTTCTTCTTCCTCTTTAATACTCGTTGGTAATAAATTTGATGACAATTCATAAGTAACTTTGCGAGAACTAACAAGATTTACACCGAAAATAAAATCAGGATGTTGTTTCTTTGGCGTTAAACTGTGCTTGCAATTAGATTTAGTTTTCAATATAGTTTTTGGTCCCATAGAAACGTAAGAAACGGTACAAAGACCCGAAGCATCTTTTTGACGAATCTCATCGTCCAAAGTTTTGTATTGAAAAATACTAGCAAGTCCACGTTTTAAATTCTTCGATGAAATGGATTCTGACTCGTCCAGATAAATTGCTCGAATTTCACCATTTTTCCATAAAACGATGACAGGTTTTTGAGATATTTCGTCCACTTTGGAAGAATGTTTTACGAAACCCTCCGGTTCTGGTGCTTTCCGCGATTTAATCAACAGTTGTGGTGATAAAATCTATTTAAAATAAAAAATAAAGAAAATAAAATAAATATATTTATCAATTCGTACCGTTCTATATAAGTTCATTATATAAACATTTTTAAAGATAATCTTTTTCAAAAGTTAACATGTTTTTACGTAAAAGGTTATCGATTTTAGCACGATCTCGACGTGAAACTGTATTGCTAAAAATAAACGTATGTGCATACGTTAAATTTATGTGAGAGACAGAAAAAATACTTTTGTTATAAAAAAATATATAAATTATTTTTTTCAAAAGAACAATAGAAACGTGATAATAAAACATCGTATTAAAAAGAACAATGAAATATGAAGACAATAACGTTGTATAATTTAATATATAACATTCTTTTCATTGGATGTATGAGAATCATAATTTAAAATATTAAAAAGAATTTAAAAAAAAGGAACACAATGTGACATAATAACGGGATTTTAAAATTATAATTCCACTCACACAAAAGACATGATATTATATATCATTAACCGTTATTGAAATAATGTGCATCATATTAAAATTGAATCAATTTGAAAATAACAAGCATGTCCCTACGAATCAGATACATTTTGAATGAAATCAAATATTTAAAAATTACCTCAATATTTAAAAGAAGAGATTCTGGATCGTTAGGATCCCTCCAAACTGCGGTTACATCTAGCTCGGCAGTTAATTGAAAGCCGACGTCACCAGCAGACTTGGAGGGTCCAGCCTCTCTGAACAAAACTATTGTCGTTAGCTCGTATTTGAGCCCACTTCCGACATCCCAACCTTTGGTGGCACCAGCTACCGCTAAAATTACAATGCACAATAATTTCCAATACATTTTTCTTTTCCCTTTATGTTCTCACTACGTAAACAAAATCTTCTTTTACGATCTAACTGTAAACATTGTTTACTTGTTTTATTTCTTTTTTATTACGATATTGAGACAAAACCCCGAACGAATTAAAACAAAAAGAATAATATGAAAAAAAAAGATACGTTAAATTCAAAGTTGTTTGATTAACAATTTTAAATCGGATCCTATTATACAATTTCTTTTTTTCGGAATTTTTCAATTTGAGAACAAGCTACGAGGAAAGAGCCACGAGGCAACCGATTACAAGTTTACGCGTCGTCTGCCAGATTCACCGTCGAAGAACCGCTTCATGAGTCAATGCTGGAATGAGCTAACATGTGAGAGTAATTTTATGTGTTTGTGTATATATCTGTGTATATATCTACTATGTGTATCGGTGGGACTTTGTAACTCTGGCACGAGAGCACACATATCTAACAAGTCACAGGATACACCGTTAAGTTGTGACGAAATTCTATCAATTGCTGTTACTGTTACGATAAAAAGATTGAAAATAATTTTTAAATAGATTCAATGAAAATAATAATGAAGTAGACGTGTCAACAGTAAATATATGTTTTATCTTTCTATATACGTATATAAATTACTAATACGTAAATAAATTCGTATTCTTGTGGAATTCAAACACTTACACTTTCTTTTGCATACGAGATATGAGATTATCAGAAGACAATAATATTATTGTTTATACTAACGTTCATTTACGATTTAAATCGATTATAATTCCACAAAATAAAAATTAGAATAAATTAATACAATTATTTATCATTTAATATTCATTTGTTAGACAAAATGATTATTAAAATAATTTATTATAAAAGTAAAAAGTAAATCGATCAAGTGTCTTGGTATCAAACATTTTTTAAAGATTCCGGATAGGAAAATTATCTCTTTGACCTATGTAAGGGTTCATATATCACGGTATATGTAGGACGATTTATCATTTAACTGAAACAAGCCATATTTTTTGGGCGAGATAAAATTTAAAACAAAATGTTATAGAAAAATGATGAATGATTTCACAAATGGTCGATTATATATTCACGATAATATTTTTTTCTCTAGTGCAATAATGCACCTGCTATTTGCAGTTGCAGTATTTTTCTTTCAACTTTCCTTTTTTTTTTATCTTGTTTTTTTTCAAAAATTTATATATGTTCATATCAATAATACAATGTGTCTTGCAAATGTAACAAATTAACAGATTTTATTTTACACTCTGTATTATAAATGTTATTAGATTATTAAAATGAAATAGAATTTACTACATTTTTGTTTTTTTGGTAAATAAAATACAAAATATAGACTATGAAAAATGTCAAAGTTACTACCAATTTCGAAAATGAATTTTGTGCGTGTATAGAAGGATACTCAATCAAAAAGTCAACAGACTGATATACTCAGTTTTATCGGCTGCAACTGAATAATCTTACATTTTATCTTAAGATATTGAACTGGTTTGAACATCTAACCACAAGTTGACTCGTCAAACAGGATTTGTATTCTGGCGGGAAATTATTTTTAAATATCAACTGAACTACTAATAAACTCTGCGTAAGTGTGTACGTTATAATATACTTACGATTATAATATTTTAATTAATATGTGAAATATATTTACATATTGCATATTATTTCTAATGTAATACCTAATTTTAATATATTATTAAATATATATATTTTTATATCACCGTAGTAACAAACAAAAAATTGGTCAATTACCTGGTGCCATTTGACAGTAGGAACCTGTAAATAGAAAAAAAAATAAAAAACCAAAATAATTTAATGTAAAATATGCTTTATAATATATATATATATAAATTATTCAAGCATCGGTATTGCTTTTTTTCTAAGATAAAAAAAAAGTAATTAAAATTCGAGAACACAGGTCAGTACGTAAAATATGCATTGTGATATTAATGTAAATTAGTTTAAAATAATGACAAAAAAGAAAAAAACAAAAGCATGAATTTTTGTAGAACTATTTTATAAACGTAAATGAAACCTAAATTCGAATTCAAATGAGGTACATTTAAAATAATATGTAAAAAAGATTTCGACCAATGAACAAGACACAAATCAAACATTCTACTATTTATTACAACGCCATTGGCTAAGTTATCTTTCTCTAATTCAAATTGATAATATTTATTGATTTTCTTCTATTAAAAAAAGATTTAAAAAAAAAGACACCACTACTGTAATAATATTATTTAATATTCTAACAAAAGCACGTGTTATCTTCCCTTTAATTTCTAATCAATGGATACAACGATGAAAGCAATTTTGATAATGTATCTACCAATGGGAGTTATCTTGCCACAATATAAACGTAAATGAAAGAGAGAAAGAGAAAAAGTGAATGAAAGAGAGAGGGCGCACACGTGTGTTAAAAGATAAAATGAAAAAGAAAATAATCGCGTGGTAAGGTAGGAAGCGACAGGTTGTGTATAGCAGGGAAGGCCAATAGGGTCTTCTTTGCTTACCGAAGAGTGCTAGAAGGTAGACGAGGTAAACGGTCAGAGTAGTGACCGGTGGCTTCCTGAGACAGGCCATATCTTTTTCCACGTTCCTTCTTCTTATCGATGAGACCTTTCTTGTTACTACTTTCCTTAGTTTCTACGTTCTATTACGTTACGGTATATTCTCTTTCTTCTTTAATTACTTCTACGAATAAACAGGAATAATTTAAGTTGCACAGAATATGAGAAGAAGTACGAACAGAATAAGGAGAGAAAATACAGAACAGAACAGAGCACTGTATTATCGTGACGGTACCGGCACCCGTTCCCCCCTTAACCCATTCCCCTCTTTACCCATTCCCCCATACTCCTCCTCGCTACCTCCACTCACTCTCTTTCTCTCTCTCACTCATTCTCTCTCTCTCACTCATTCTCTCTCTCTCTCTCTCTCTCTCTCTCTCTCTTATCCACCACTTATTTTTCTTTTACTTTTTCCTTTTTGTCTAACTTATCCCTTCCCTTTCTCTCGTTCTTTCTCTCTTTCTCTCTCTTTCTCTCTCTTTCTCTCTCTCTCTCTCTCTCTTTATCTTCCTCTTTTTATCTCTCTCTCTTTCCTGCATTAGTTAGTTAGTTAGTTCATACTTTGTCCGTCTGTCCGTCATCATTTTGTGCCGCCACTGAACTTTTCTCTCTAGTCTAGTTGATTCTTCTACGTATTGTAGGAAAAAGATGATTGTATATAAACTATGCTGGGTTATATATCTTATACAGGATGTATTCGTCGAGTAATATTATTAGCCTATCGAATTATTCCAGATTTTATTTAAAAATTAAAAAAAAAAAAATAGAAACACCTGCCGCTTATTCTGTTTTAATGCAGATCGTACAATTGCATGTATAAATATATTAACGATACCTTTGTACTCTGCGAAAATATTGACGTTTCTAAATGTAATAGAGATTATTTTACGATACCTGTCGATGATTAACGTTATTAAAATATAGCTTCATGAATTATTAAACACTCTGTTTTAAAATAAATTAAATTGTTTCGTTCAAAATAAATTCGAATTAGAAAAACTCATGAGAATGTAAAGAGCGCCGACAATCGAGTTGCTGCACTTATAACTTGTCACGTAAAACTAAACAATCTATATTTATTAATAACAAACTTATCGCTTTTCATTGATCTTTGAACTTGGAATGAACCTCCTTATCTTGCTATAAACTCCTAGTTTTTATCACAATTTCTTTAGTATTTCTAAAAAAAAAAACATAACTAAGTACATTTATTACATAACAGAAAACTCACTAATTGATTAGCTTCCGACAATACATGTTTTTACGTACTATCACCTGTTTCTTATTACTTTAATAACTACTTAAATAAATTTAAGTCTAGTAAGCATAGTTACGAGTAATAACAGAAACTCATTTTCCAATTTACCGACATAAATAAGCATTGGCTATTTTACAAAAAATTATCTTTCGAATTAAAATATCATCTATATATATAGTATAATTATATTGTAATAGAATTTTAAATAATTATATTTAATTTTTAGTGAATAAAAGTGTGTGTGCCTTCAGAAATGCCATTATACATATATATTTAAAAAATTTGCAATTATAAAAACTCAAGTAGAAGAAAATCGCAAAGAAGTTTGTTGTTAAATCCAACGAAGATCACCTGTAACAAAAAGAAAACTATATTAATCATTCAATCGAGTGATATGAAGTAGCCTAACATATAAATCGTCCAATTCGTAGATGCACTTTTCAATTGAATTCTTTATCTATTT
>NW_015149088.1:0-25296 GCF_001465965.1 Polistes dominula
CTGCACCGTAATCGGTACTACACTTGTCGTGCTTTCCATTTTTGGTTTAATATTCGGGGTTCCTTCCCCTAGTCTGTTTGGTCCGCGGGAGGAAACTTCCTCCTACCTACTATATATAGTAGGTATTCCCCTATCCGCCACCTGGGGACGTGCCACGTAGGGGTTACAGACTCCCCCTGTGGTGTATGTATGTATGTATGTATGTATGTATGTATGTATGTATGTATGTATGTATGTATATATATATACTATTGTACTTTTTCTAATACCTGTTTTAAATAAATCTTATTAGTAGGATTAAACTAGGTGTATGTTCACCTCGTACCTCTCACCCTGAATAAAATTCTCTACATATATGTATGCACGCATGTGCATATATATATTTTCAATCATTCGAACTCGAAGCATTTCTCTACCTTTTTTTCTTACTATAGGAAAAGAAAGTAAACTTACGAAGTAGGAGAAAATCGCGTTGTATTTTCTTCCAAGTAGTAGAAGGAGGAGGAAGAAGGGCTTTGGCTTTTGAAACATGGAAATTGCGGACACATAGCGTGTATCCCAAATATTTACTCCTCTCTTCCCGTTACACCGTACAAATATTCCATTTTCAACTATGAAAACACGCATTGTAGCAAACTAGGTGGGATGCGTTTGACTGCTGCGTCGGAATTCCCCAACACTTCATTCGAATTCGATGACTGCGAATCTATTGACCAAAGATGATAACTACGAAAAAGTTAGATTTTTCCTTTTTTTTTAGGGAAAACATTTGAACAAATTTAATTCTTTATACAAACCGAATTCCATTAATTTGATAAAATTATTATCGTTGAATTTTTTTCAAAATTCATATTAAAATTATTTCCATATTGTTGGAATAAATATTTTTTGAAATACACAAATATTTCGTAAATATTCTCAAAATAATTCGTCAGAATTGGAATAACTTTTTGATTGATACATTTTTCGAGTTGGAAACGAAACGAGTTTATTTATGAGAAAAGAAAAAAAAAGGTAAAGAAAAGGTAAAGAAAGAGAAAAAGAATGAGAAAGAGAAAGGAAGAAGAAGAAGAAGAAAAAAAAAAGAACGATCTTATACAGTTACGGTCGACAATTAAATCTCCCTAATCCTTCAATGTCGATAGGGGTAGAAAGAAAGGAAGGAAAGTGAATTAAGGGGATTCATTTTTCACGATAATTACCGAAACGTCAAAGCATATATCCCCAAAAAATGATTTACGAAATTGCCTTGGTTCACCGAAAATTACCGTTAGGTTCTAATCTTTCCGTTTGACTTCTCTTCTTCTTTCTTTGAAATTATTTATCTTTTAGCATCTCTTTTTAAATAAAAAGCTTTTATTTAAAAAGGTGAAGCTATAGAACTTAATGAAAATCTTTTGCAAGGTCGTGTCCTCTTCTTAGGGTATAGAACGTCGCGATAGAAGCAACTTCCTTCCTACCTTACGAAATTCGAATCGGTTACAACGGAAGAACCTAGAGGGATGAATATCAACGTGAGCTAAGAGGAAGTTCGAAAAGCCCAAGCTAACGATCGAATTAATGTGCAAACTTCAACATAATAGTTGCCGTTCTTAAGGTCCTAACTATCGAGTGCTACCCTTTCTATCTCCCTCTCCTTTCTCTCCCTTTTCAGTTTCCCATACCCTTCGACGCAAGTTTATTAAGCTATACCGCAAATACACACACACACACACATTCTCATATACGCATACACATACTTATCGAGAGCTTACTCGATCTTATTCTTTATTCATCCTGCCGACACTTCGATCCATCTCTTTTCTCAATGCTTAACGAAATTTCGACAAGTTACAAATTTATTCTTCGAGTTTATCCGTTTATAAGAGAAATGTAACATTTGTAATGTGATCGAAAAGAATGTTACCCGTTTAAAGACGTCAAACAAATAAGAGACATTGAATATTTCATTTTGCAAATGAGTAATATAAATTGTTATTGATCGATCTTTCCTAATCAATCATTGAATTCGTCTAATTGATTTCCATCTGAATATAACGTTATGATACAAATCTGTAGCTATATGAGATTGGTACGCTTCATCGAGGTTAATGTTAAACATTTGGCAATGTACATTTCGCGAGGCTAGAGTATGATCGTTCAAAATGACACGTGTCATTTAATTAGTAATGGACTATTACCAATAGTATTGTGCTTTTCTCGACCACACCGCCGGCTATTGTCTGTAACTCTCGTTGAAATAACAGTAAAGCGACGCTCGTGATGTTTTGCAACTAAAGTTAATTGAACTTAATTTATCTAACATTGTTCTGAATCGAGAAAGAGAGAGAAAGGAAGAGAAAGAGAGAAAAAGAGAAAGAAAAAGAGAGAGAAAGAGAAAGAGAGAGATAAAGCGAAATGTAAAGAGTCAAACGGAAGTTTGCATCCCACGCTAATAGAAACGATCGTTCCCATGTTTGGTTAATTATTTCGATTCTATTTAAACTTCGAGTAGCTGCGATTTGCATAACTCGTTTAGTTAATTTATTGATCCATTCATAATTCAAAAGATTAATCCTGATTTATATATTTATTTATTTATTCAGTAATAAACGAGAGTATTGCTCCAATATTACAAATCAAGTATTAAAGGATAAAAATAATAATAAAATTAAGTGAAACTGTCAGTAATTCGTTGAAACAAAAAACGAGATATTTTAATTATTATGATTGTTTGAGAACTCATTAATCTTACGATTAGAACTGCTAATCTTTATTTATCTTATAAAGGACAGAGAAATAATTAACGTTGATTATAAAAATTAGTTGCAAATGTTTTCGAAGCATTATTGTTGACGCAATTTAAACGTATTATTTCTTAGTAATTCAAGATTAGATTAGATAGAGAAAGAGATAAGATCTCTCTGCTGTAAACAATGTTCGCTCATACCCATACAAAGAATTATAATCGGCCCATCATTGGGCCATGCACGGCGGCCGATAGTCAATCATCGGCCGATGATAAGATACCATGATTGGGCCTAGCATGGCTGATGGCCCGAATGATAACGCCAGGCCAAGCCTGTCAAACAAGCATCGGCCAAGCATCGAATCAATCATCAAGCCAATCATCAAACCAATCATCGGCCGATCATCAGCCGATTTGTCGATTATTATTAGGATAAATTTGAATAATAACAAAAATTTAATATATTAATTAGAATAAGAATAGAATAAAATGTATTTAAAAGATGCTTCTTTATATTTTTTAAAGTAATTTAAGAACTAATATAACCATATTAATTTATATAGTTTATTTGTTCATTATTGCTATGTTGATTTGCAACATTAGTAGCTCTCATTTTCCGGCCTCCATCCCGATCACCAGCGTTTGCAAGAAAAACGCTTGTTTTAGTGATAAAATTTTTCATTTGGTCTGAATCGCCGAAGTTTTCTTGCATGACATCTATTTAAAAAAACAATAATAAAAATTAAATAAATTCTAACTTGTTGAATATATACATATATATACAAACCTCTTAAATACTTAAAAATGTTTGTTTCACTGAAATTAAGTTTTCCACTCAACTTCTGTTATCGTTTTCGGTCTATCGTCATACTCGATAACTTCACTGCACCCTTTAAGTTGTAGAAATAATCCTAATTTGTACTTTCATTTTTCGTAGTGTGTTCCATCAAATATTTGCAACGCAAGTCCTTTATTTTCCAAAGCCATCTCGTCCATCATATCGATTTGTTTCTCTCTTTGTTTAACCTTAAATATCTCTATTTCCTCTTTTGAATCGCTGCCACGTGTTACCATAACTTAGAAATCTAATCTCTCTGCATCGTGCTAATTCCATATAAATTTTCTAAAACTTTTCACTGTATTCTCTTCTTAATATAATTTTCCATATTTTTTCACCAATATTTCCAAGAATTTTCTCTTAGTTTTTTTCTTTATGCAACTTGAAAGTACACATGAAAATCTTATTCGTCTAACAATGGATGCCGACACAACCACGCTCTGCTACCATGTTAAATTTAATTAAAATTGGTTGTGGATCGGGTTGGTTGCATGATAACAAACTTGAAGGTATAAGTATTATTATTTATTATAACCAATTAATTCCAAAACTTTTTTAATGGTCATCAAGGACCAAGCGCAAACGCGTCTACATCACGTGGAGCTATATATACGACTAACTACGGTAAAACAAAAAGGAATGATTGGCTGATGCTAGGCTGTTATTCAAGGCCGATACTAGATTGTGATCATTGGCCGATGTTCAGCCGATGCTTGGTTGTCATCTGTAGCCGAAGCTTGGCTGATGCTTGGTTGTTAACATTGGCTGAAGACTGGCGAGTCATTAGTCAATAAGTGGCTGATAATTGTACGCCGGTCATCGGTCAATGAATGGCCATTGTTTAATACTTATCATCGGCCTGTGAATGGCTTTAAATTTTATGCCACTTAACAGCTGATGATTCGCCGATGGTTTGTCAGTATTGGCCCAACTAAAATGCCATTGATCGGCCAATTACAGCCGAACATCGGCCGATCTATGAAAATTTTTTTAGATTGGCGACTTTGTATGGGTACGTAGGATTGATCGGTGTTTAAATATTAATACTGCATTCCACGACATTTCTGACGAGGAAATTCAATTAGTGTTTCGATAATTTCAAATATTCGAATTGATGATCATTGCAAGATAACGTTATGTTTCTTCTTCTTGGTTTTTAAATCAAAATTATACAAATTTAATGTCAATTTGTGCGTGTAAGTATCTATTTGAATATATTTAAATTTTTAACATTAATCAAATGTAGAACATTACACGAATTTCTAATAAATATTTCAACATAGATAAATAAATGATGATAAATAGATAAATTCATCAGAAAATAAATAACATTTTTTTATTTGAAATTAAATTGTTTAATCTTTTATTTATTTAATCTCCTTGATAACATAATTTATTTTTATTTTTAACACAAGCGTATGAATGATTTATAAAACATTACATATTTAGTGAATACTTTGGTAGCTTTTTAATGGATTTGACAAAATAATGTGTAAAATAATCGTACCGTAAAGAAACATAATTCGTTGATCCAACGTTCTTTGATAGATAATCAAATTTCTGCATTTAAACGAATTCTTTGAAAGCCATTAGTATAAACAACGATTCGGATAAAAGGCCTGATATTCATACGCACCATTGCGGTTTATTCGTTCAAACGCTATTTATGGAATTTATGCAATTTTCCACCCAATTTTTATACTTTCAAGGAATGTAACCAGATACGTAAATACGAAGTGTAGGAAATTTGCAAAACTGAATATAAAACAAAAAACACATGTGAAATACTTTCTCTATGTACATACGTAAATTGTTTTTTTTATTTTGTTTTTAATATTTCTTTTTTTTCCGAGTACAATTGTTATTGTTTTTGTCTTTTCTTCTCGTTTGTTACATTTTATATTGAATTAAAGCGAGAGAGAACTCGTTCGTCTCCCCAACGCGGAATATCGAGAACCGAAAAGCCACCATGCAAATTCGGACTCGCACCAATAAACACTGCCAACAGGTAAATTTCGAAATCGCGTTTCAGCGATGGCAGTACACCCGATGTGCTCTCTCTTTTCGCTTTTTCTTTCTCTCTTTGCAAAAAAAAAACGAAATAAGCGTGTTCACATGATGAATGGAACGAAGTAGCGCGTTCTCGATGCAATATCGTCCAGGAAATACCTTGCGTATTGTTCTTCGTTTCTTGGTTATTGATGAACTCATTGTGTTTGTGCGGTTATCTGCAGACGATCAAATATCCAGATATTTACATGTAATGTATAATATAATATCTAACAAAATTTATATTATAGGATAATACAATATTTATTTTCAATATTTGGTTTCATTTGGCTTCAACGTTAGATTTATTGAAATAATTAAAAAATTAACGGATTTCATGTTGAGAACAAAAATCTTTAGATTACGTATAGGAGAGTTATATTTGAAGCATTTATTTTGAAAGTGATACAAGTCCAATTCCCATACAAAGTTTGAAAACCGGCCCTCGAATGGGCCATCGCCGGGCGAAGGATGACAACTAACGGCCGATCATTGGCGTCTTCTAATGGCCCATAGACGGCTGAATATACAAATGATAACCCCGGCCCATTAATGGTAGTTAATCATCGGCCGATCATTTTTTCCGTCGACGGCGACTTCGTATGGGTAATCTTTTCTTTTAGTCTCTGAATAGAGTTTTCTTTTCCAGATAATAAAATATAAAGAAAAGAATTGAATACTAGTTTCTTCGTCTACAAAATATCGTTTATTTACCGGAAATAATAAAAGATAAAAATATCGTTTATTTACCGAAAATATTATAACTTCGACAAAAAGAGCGTCTCCGTATAACGGAGACATAGCGACAAACGAGTTAATACATTCGAAAAATACAAAATAATAATTTAAAAAAAACCTTTTCTAAAAAAATATTTTATTGATTATAAGCGCCAGTAATCAACCAAGATTGGGCCATTACTAATAGCCAATGCTTGGCCGAACACTGGYAGTTGGACATCGGCCGATCTACGGCATTTTTTCCATCGACGGCGACTTCGTATGGGTTTCTGTTGTTTCGAGGAAACTAAAAACTTGAGTATTTATCAATTAAAAAATATAGATTAATTATGTCAAGTCTGTTATGCAATATTTCTACTAATTGATCAATATGTAATTTGATTATATAAATTTTTTTTAGACAAACGTAATTAAAATAACGTATATTTTTAAACTGTAAATGGACTTACACCACTTTCAAAATCTATTTATCTTTTCTTTTATTTTTTTTAATTATCAAATTAAATAAACACATAATAAAAATAATGAAATCATTTTAATTCAATTATCTATTTTTAATTGAAAATTGCGACGAAGAAAGGTCGGCATTTCTATTTATTAATTATTTTATAGTAAAAGCAAAGATTTGATTATCCAATAAAAAAGAAGAGAATGAGAATGAGAAAGAGAGAGAGAAAGAAAAAGAGAGGTAGAGAGAGTGTGTGAGAGCAAATAAAAAAATCGTTTGGAGATCGAGTCTTTTTCGTCATAACCAGTCAATTAATTTTGACTCGTTACGTTCCCTCTTTTAATTCCACGCCTTTTTGTTTTTCATCAAAAGCAGCAGCAGCAGTCAAATAGACATTTGCACGGGCAGTTCTCTCCCTAAACTTGCTTTCCGATCTCGCAGTACTTTGTTTTGATCACGTCGGTCCACGGGGACGGATTGTCAACTTTTGAGCATAGAGAACACGTAGCCGTGCTTTTAATTGCGCTCCCAATTAGCGCACGCGCCCGATCAAGAAGTACTCGAAACAACTCGCGATGTGTTATGGGAGGATGCTGTTATTCCATCGGTGGGGATAATACGCAATGGAAAAAAGGGGTGGAATACGTGCGAGAAACACGTGTCCAATTATTATCAATCGCACCCTTCGCCACCTTTACCTTCTCGTTTATCATAGTCATCGTTTCTCTCTCTCTTTTCCTCTCTTTCTTTTTCTCTCTTTCTTTTTTTTATTTTTATTTTGATATCAATGTATATTTATTTTCAATCAAATACAGATTAAATTAATTTTATTATTATTTTTAAATAAAAATTTGTTGAAATTTGAGGCTTAATGTTTAAATTATTAGGTGGTTCGGAATGTCGTTTCGTTTTTCTTTTGTAAAAATGAAGATAATTTTTACTTCGAGGTTAAACCTAAATCTTTCAAGTGGTCATAAATAGTTGAATTTGATAAATTTAACCTCTCATCGATGTCATGTGTTACTATTTGTCGGTTTGCATCAACTAATGCCATTATTGCGTCAGAAAGAAACGAAACGACTTTCCGAACCACCTTATATTATAGTTATTGTTTAGTAAAATTATATTCCAAATTTCATATGACACAAATAGATCTTTTAATTTAACTATCAAAATAATAATTTGAATTATAAATGATAGAACAGTATGATCCAGGATTATATTAATTTTTTAAATCTTAATTTTTTTGTACTCTAATTTAAACATTTGTTGATATACGAAAGTTGACATTTATTTAATTTAAATTATATATTTACTACAATTATATTGTAAATTTCTTTTAAACATCAAAAATAAATTGAATTTTAAATTACAATTATATGCTCGAAGAAATAGATTTGATATAACTACTTCCTTCTTTTCTTTGTATCCTTTTTTTTGTAATTACTATTAATACGTTAACTCTACCACAAAATTATAAATTACAAGATTGTATGGATTGATCGGTCATTACTGTTTTCTTCTTGGCATATTAATGCAGACGTAATCGTATTCTCATTTCTCGAAACGCCTCCGTTCTTCTCGAGTCTATCTCTATCCTTCCTCTTCAAGGATATCGTATTCACTTGCTAGTGTGAAATACGATCTACGAAAGAAAATGGATCGTCCAGGTTTGACCATCATACAGCGTTTCTTCGTTCTTGCATATTATCGAAGTATGAGACACTTGCAGGGAATTAAATACTATAGTATTGTAACGAGAATACGTGTTAAAAAGGATTTCAAAGTATCACAGAACTTTATTTTCATTTGATATATATTTTTTTTTCACAGTTGTACGAATAATATCATTTGACGAGATACATTTTCCACACAAAAAAAAGTCCTCTCGAGTACTACTGAGGTCTGAGAGTGCAAAATGCATCATCAATATACTTTCGAATAGAGATACGCCGTAGTCATTGGATTCTTTTTTATTTTCTACACAACAGACATAGAAAAGTATGAAAGAAGAAGAAGAAGAAGAAGAAGAAGAAGAAGATGCTTGATGCTTTTCCAACGTTATGATATATCGTTGGTTTCTATAACAAGAAGAACAACAATAATAAAAAGATGATCATCTCGCACGCAATTCACGGTTGGCTAGATAAAAATTAGGAAAAAAAGAAAAACGCGGAAAGAATAGTTTTCACACTATTCCATGAAATCTTTCTTCTTTTATAAATAATATATATGTGTAAATATATCGACAGAAACATAAATTATACGCAATAACCCAATTTTCTGAGAGTGCTTGCTTGTTCGTTTAATAATAAATAATATACATAACCACCAAGCTATATTACGAAATAATGTTTCGATCGTACACCGTGCCATAATTTCAACGAAAACCCCGAAAGGAATTGTAATGGACATTCAAAACGAGAAATTATGTCGATAAATGCGAATGATTGTTATGAACAAATTTCAATGAGGGGTACCTCTTTTATTTAATGGCACATATATATATATATTATATTATACATATATTATAGAGAGAAAAAGAGAGAGAGAGAGAGAGGAATTTACCTGCTGAATCGTTTGCGTGTAACGTCGTATACACGCATACGTCGTGGTCGAAAGAGGTAGTGGGGCTAAATGTAATTGGCGAAATGGGAAAATTGTGCGAAATTGAATCGGCGCGGAACCGCATTTTCATTATCTTCGCTAATACGCTTGGCAACCTTCCGATGCACGCTCTTTGCCCGGGAAATTTGATAACAAGATTATAGATCTTTTTGATTCGTTCGAAATTCGTTCGAAAAAGAAAAAAATGTATATATAAATATATATTTACAAAAATGAGATAGAAAACTGTCAATGATAAAAGTATAATGCATATTTTAGATATGAGCTTACGAATTGACTATGATTATCGATGAAAGATTTTTATCAGACGATGTAAATCTATGTTAACAAATAAAGATTTAACGAAAGAGATAATGATCGACAAGATATCATTACAATGTATCTCATTGATACATAAATGTACAGAATCAGGGAAAATGACATGTCCATGATTGTAACGTTGGAAGTCAAAGGGTTATGATCATAGAGCAACAACTCTAGATCACTCGAAGGATCGTTCCGAACGATCTACCTGCATAGGTAATAAATTTCGATCGTAGAGAGTTGGAAACTAATCGGCTCGCTGTCCACGTTTGCGACGTAATAGCCAATATCTAGTATGTATGTATGCATGTTAACGTATAGGTATATGTATACTATGTTATATCCCGGATACACGGTCTTGCGCTTATTTGCCCTTTCGTCCTTTTTCGTTAGAGCGCGTATACTATTACGATAGAAGAAGGGGCTTCGCGTCCTTTCTTCTTTCTCTTCCTTTTTTCCTTCTTCTTCTTCTCCTCATCTTCCTTATCTACCGTGTCTTCTTTTACTTGACTTTTTTTTTTACTTTTTTTTTTTTCTAAACGACGTATACCAGATGGTACTAACAAGGGAGTACTTTCCTTTCGTTTCTACGGCACTGAGAGAAAACGCGATGAGAACAGTAAGGTACTCGCACTTTCAGGAACCATGTCGAAGTACTAAATATAAAGTAATGTGTTCTTCCTTAGTCTTCCCTTGAGGTTGACTATCCAAGCGTAAAAAATGAGAGAGAGCGTAAAAAAAAATTATAATAGAAATTCGATAAAATAAATACTAATGAAATGTTAATTAATTGCGAATTGCATTCTGTGCATCCAACACATTCTAAACAATCCGAAATAACTTTGTACACACATATATGCACTTTTTTTAATTCACATTTATAAATGCTTAAATATTATTATATATATATAGTTATTGGTTTTTTTTATCTAAATAGATTATTATTTAATTTAAATTATTTGTAATTCATAGAGTCGTTGGTACGCGCGTATAGAAAAGCTTCGAAACGAAATAATTATGAAAGTGGTCTAAAGTGGTAAAAATTTTGGGGAAAATGAAAATTAATTTATTAGAGTTATTTCAAGTCACATTATTTTATACTAACAATAAATTAATCCAATCTAATTTTTCTTTCTCGAAAATGTCATTTGTCAAAAATGAACAATTGGATAGTGCTTGCTTTTTCAATATTATAAGAGAATTCATTTAGCGTTCAAGCAGCGTAATCCTTTAAATATTTCGAAACAAAAGATATATATGACTTATTGTTAGACCAGTTTCATAATTATGGGCTCATATTTCGTAACCTATTCTCAACGCTCGGTTTTGCAATTTACGAGAATTCTCATGACCTATTAACGCAATGGTGTTAAATAATAACACTTAGAAAATCCATTGTTCTGTCTTTTTTTTTTTTTTTATTATTTTATCATCAAAAACACGAGCGAGACAAAAAATTAAAATAATCGAGAATATCTGAATGATATTTTAAATAATAAATGTATAATATTAATGATTAATGGTGTGATGGTAGAATAGTTAAATTAAACTACTTCTCATGCTTATAATAGAAATGAAAATAACGTTATTGTCATCTCCACTAGCATAGCCATTACTATTTCGTTTTACTTCCTCTTTCTCGATTTTTCTTTTTTTTTTCTTTTCTTTTCTTTTTTTTTCTTCCTTTTGTCAGAGGTCGAGCTCGCGTGTTACGTCGTAGGGTACTGCACGTCGTCGTAGGGCCACGCGCATAACACAATGCACTTTCTCCCGTACGAGTGCTGCAAAAAGGATCGTCAGGTTGGTTGACTCGACTCCACGAACGGAACTAACTAGCCTGCTTATTATCTTATACGAGATGAATAACGTTTTTGTATTCCCTCCCCCTTCTTCCTTCTCCTCTTCCTCCTCTTTCTCTTCTTCTTTCTCCTTTTAATCCTCCTACCTTTTCTATCAACCCTTCGCTCCTTCTCTTTTTCCCAGTAGGTACGTTCTGAATGGCAACTGAAGGATTCGTATGAGAGAATGGAAATAACACGTTAGTAGAATGACATCCACAATAAACTTTTTCTATTGCGAGAAATCATTATTAGCTGTTGGCATTGACCAACGTTAGCGTGATAAAAACGTTTTCGTTCCTCGTTTCTCAGGTTTGTTTCTTGTTTTTTTTTTGTTTTACTTTTAATTTATGTCTATTATTTTAATTTTACCATTTTATTGAAGGAGGAGGGATCCTGTGAGGTGATTTTATGCTCAAGGAAATGAAATGTGTATATTATGCAGAATAAATGTATTTTGTAAAAATTAATTAGTATCGTTTTTTAATTACAACAAAATAATAACAATTTTGGACTTTTTTATAGCTTTAGAAAATAAATAAATAGTACTTAAGAAAAATTGCATATTGAGTTTACATGAAAACATTCTTTTTCTTTGCTGTTCACTATATGACATACATCAATTAACAAACTATCTAATAGTATTTATTTTTTTATTTATAATTTTTATAGATTTATTTTAACTCATAAATTAAAATAGGTCTAATAAAAGATTTATTATACGCAAGAATAATTTTCGGAAATAAGCAATGCGGATGAATCTACTTTCCCATATTTCCTTCTCATTATGAACAATTTTCGTGCTAATTAGTGTTAAAAATAGAAGAAATATTATCTATACACATGATTAATTAAAGGAAATAAAATAATCTATTTCGTTCTGCTATGTATTGACAAGAATAAATATAGCATACTTATATTTTTGTAAACGTGTAAGTGAAAAATAAAGTAATGTGTTCATTAACTCGTTGAAGGTATTATACTTTTCCTGACACGCATATATCGTTGAATATAAAATAACTAGTGTGTGTGTGTGCAGATGTGTGTATGGGCAGTAAAGATTTAATAAAATATATTAGAACTAAAAAGCAAATAGAAAATTTATAGGTTTTAATAATTTCATATAGATATGTAAAACAAGTAGACACATGAATGATTAATTTACATTTTTTCCTGACAAACGATATTATGCAATTTTTGTTTATGCTACTACAATATTTACTTACTATCATTTACCTTAATAATATTTATTTATTTTATAAACATTATTATAAGGTTAATGGATTCTTTACAAAATGTACATAACTCTACTATATAGGATAATATAAAATGTATCATTATCTTAATTAAAGCTAAAACGTAACAAAAATGGTATGAAAACTTTAAATCACACACACACATGTTATTTATTAAATTATTTGAAACCCATACTCTATTTCTCCATCGATTTTTATTTTACATTAAATTTTATGAATACATCTCGGACTCTCAAAATGATCATTCATTCTCTAAAACTTACTTCCAATGTAAAACTAAATCCTGTTATCCTTGAAAAAAAAAGAAAAAGGGAAAAATGCAAAAAGAGATATCGCTTGATCTAAATCCACACAGTGAAGCAAATAGTCGGCTTATTATCGCACAAAACGGTACTGGCGAGTTAGGTAACATCGAACGTACGTACAAAATAGAAAAGGAGCTCAAGAAAGAGCAAACGAGAAAGAGAGAGAGAGAGAGAATAGTAAAAGAAGAAGGGGATTGGTAGGAAAGAGAAGAAGAAGAAGAAGAAGAAGAAGAAGAAGAAGAAGAAGAAGAAGAAGAAGAAGAGAGAGAGAAAACAAGGAGAGGGATGACATTAACAAATGACCGAGCGTGGCTGAGCTTCTGCCTTCCTTTTCTACTATCATCTTTCTCTCTCTCTTTCTCTTTCTCTCTCTCTCACTCTCTATAAACAAACTGAAGTTCGTGCAGCACCTCGAACACCCCTTTTCGTCCCTTCTTCGTTCCTTCCAGCAGCAGCAGCAGCAGCAGCAGCAGCATTGGAAAGCCTCTCCCTGTTCGTTTACGAGCCACCCACCGGCTTTTCCTCTTCCGCGACCTTCATGACCGAGCCACCGCATCTTAACCGACCCCGGGTGTCGCGCTTTCGCGAAATCTGGCCAAACTTTCGTCATAAATAAAGGGTAAACAACGCGCTGCTACCTACCTACCTACCTACCTACCTACCCTCTACCTTCTTCTCTCTTCTCCTAGCCCTTCCTACCCACCATCATCCCCTTTTACTCAAAAGCTCCTTCTTCTTCTCTCCTCATCGGCTTCGTCTCGTAACTCACTCTCCTTTTGCTATCCTCGACTGCTGTTACCCTCTTTCTCCATTCTGACTCCATTCTATCTTTCTCTAGCTACTTCCAACCCCTCCCTTTCTATTTTCTACAGTCTCTTTACCTTCCATCCCCTCTCAGTCCACTTTCCTTCTCTTTTTTCCGTACCACCGGAAGGTCACGCGTCGTAGTCGTCTTCGTTGTCGTCTTCGTTGTCGTTGTCGTTGTCGTTGTCGTAGGCGAAGCACGACGACTTTCCAGTGAAACTTTTATGTCCCTTTTCTTACCCTTCTGGCTACTATACCGGTGTCTGCAATGTTAATCGTAAGCATAAAGAGAGAAAGAGAGAGAGAAAGGGAGAGAGAGAGATAAGCGAGAAAGTTTCGTGGGAATGCTTGAAAACGTACCGTGTACAGGTTTCAAATGTGATCGTTAATTGCCTAATGAAAGTTACACAAATTGTATCAAATTTTGTAATAATTACTTTTATTTTAATATTATTCGTATTATAACATCGATATGTCTTTATTTTGGTGAGTGGGTTGGGTTGGAGGGAGGGGATTACGTAACGTTTTTAAGTATTTTATTTTGTTTGAAAATAAATAACTGTATTGTCGAAAAATTAGGCGGCGGCGTTTTAAATTGAATCAGAAATTTCTATTAGAATTTTGTTGATGAACTATTTAGAATTATTTTTCGTGGATTGTTACGAATTAATATAGATATAAAGATACACGTATAGCACGTAGACACAAAATCCCGATGCACAAAATTGTTAATCTTTCTGTATAAATCCCTGATGATATAATTAACGATAACAACTTTATTGAATTTCAATGGGGGGAACGAAGTTGTTGATAATCAATGAGTACCACTGCCGTTTCCGTGGATTTATTTATTCGAAGCACACGTGAAACGATTGAAACGACCACGCATATTCCTCGTTGACGAATTGAATGATACCGGTTGTGTACGGACAGTGACTCTCAATTTTATCACCTTTTTTTCTCATCGATTTTTTTCTGCTTCGACCTTTTGTTTATGTTTCCTACGAGATAAACTTTTTTTTTTTTTGAGAGAGAGAGAGATCATTTGAAATAATAAGATATACCGCATATATACAGAAAGAAAGAAAAAAACTATGAAGAAGAAGAAAAAGATAAGCACGACAGATGGAAACCTGAAGAACGAAGTTTAAAATGCGTGGGAATGGAAACAGGAAAAAAAGTTTGGTTGACCGTAAGTGTTTTAAGGGATCGTATATCATAATTAATGAAAGTTAATGAAAAACGGAGGAACCTTTTTCTTTATACTTTTTATCTTTCTTGTTATTATTAGCCCTTAACCCTTTAAAATATAGGGGAAATTTAAACGAGGAAAAGAGGACAAGAGAGTGAGGAGAGAAGGTGCTTATCTTCTGGAATTCTTGAGCTCGAGTAGGACATCTCGAAAGTCGAGTTTCACAGAATGAGAGAGAGAAAGATAGAGAGAGAGAGAGAGTACGCTTGTCTCGTAGAAACGTTTCTACGTCCGAAATGATATGAAGAAGCTTGGTGACAACGAGCGCTCGAATGTAGTCTCGTTTGCCAAGCTTATTGCGAAACTCGCGTTAAGCGAAGCGATTCTTCTACAAGTGAAACTTGTAAAGAAGAAAGAAGAAAATTTCTGTTACTATTGTGACCTTAATTATTCTTAGAGGTAACGGTATACTTAAGCGTACATGCATGGGAGGAAAGGAATACGTATACATGCGTGCTCTTTGTTAGTTCAAATAAAAACATAGTAATAGGAGAGGTTTCCGATGAAAGATAATTCGAAATATCTTGATGTTTTTTTTTCTTGTTTTTTTCGTGTTGGAAAAATACGTGAGCTGTATGTACGATATATATAAGCGGAGTCTTTTATCGACTCCGAATCTCTCATTTGTCTTAAACCGATCGGAGTTGGATATAACATGACACGAAACAAATGTGCTGGCGTCGATCTAGACACGTCGTCGTCGTCGTCCTCGTCTAGATAACATGACAACGAAAACGTGTGCTTTCTAATGGATTCCTACCTGGCGACATCTTAGAACGATGTGTATAGGCAAGACAATGCGTTGACAGAATCACGAATTTCTCTGATATAATGATCAACGATCTTAAGAGTTTAAATTCTCGTTTAAATACCAAAAGATCTCTCCTTACATGGAATCTCTACAATTTCGATTATGAGAAAAGAAAAGGATACGTAAAAATAAAAAATGATAATGGGAAAAATAGGGAAAAAGATAAATAGTCGGTATAAATGTGATAGATTGGTCGCGTTTAATGCGACGAACTTTCGTAGTTACATTCTGCGGTAAAAGAGAATTCCAATTTCTGGTTAGCCCTATGCGATTTCGCATCAAACATCGTGGAAAGGCCACAAAGTGGTCCTCTCTCTTTCTCTCTCTCTGCTGTGTTGTCGAGAGCATGGGGTCATTGTGGCGTGACCACGGCCGTCCGTTTCTCGGTAAATACTTCATTACTCGGCACGCTTGAGATCGACGCCTATATTATCTTTCTTTCTCTCTTTCTCTTTTTCTCTCCCTTTATCTATTTCTCTATTCCTCACTTTCGGTATTCCGTGGAGGTAAACTTCGACGGATTGAATATTTTACATTGGAATACAACGGGGAACAGTCCGACAATTCCGATGTTGTTGACTACGATGTTCTCACCGATTCCTATGCTGAAGTTTTGTTTCTCCTATCTTCTTGCTTTGCTCACGAAGCAGCAGTACGAGAACTCATCCCCAAAGGAAGATTTGGAGGAGGGGTAGGAGGAGGAGGACGACAACAACGACGACGACGAGGAAGAGTAGAAGACAAGTACTTTCGATTCGTTCGAAGTCAGAGCTTAGAATGCAGCAGAAGAGCCGTTTGTCAACAGCTGGGATCGTCGTTATTCGACATTCGACCAACGATCTTCTCGCGTGCATCTGCAAACAGATCCTACCAAAGGTTTTTCCTTTTGGAATCGTGTCACAAAACTCGCGCGATAAAATATTATCTTTTGTCGATCCAAAATAACGCCTTCACCGAAGATAAGAAGATTAAAATCACTAACAATATTAGATATATTATCCCATATAAAAGAAACTTGAGTATTATAGAAGATTTCATCTTTTTTCCTGTTGATCAAATTTTCTTTCTTATCAGTGGAAAAAGGAAGTTAATGGAAAATACGAAGGACTACGAAGAGTCGTATATCTTTTCTTAACGTGTCTTCTTTTCTTTTTATCTGTTTTTCTCTCTCTTTCTCTCTCTTTCTCTCTCTTTCTCTCTCTTTCTCTTTCTCTCTTTCTCTTTGTCTTTATCTTTCTTTTCTTTCGAAAGAAAGGGAGAAAGACAGAAGTTTCTCGGTGAGCTTTCAGAAAATCCACTCCTACATTATGGAACTTGTTTGTATGTATGTAATACCTAGAAACGAGTAGAATATCGCGTAAAAGGTATCCGACGTTATGACTTCCCGCGGATACTTGTGCGATGATATCATTATCATAATCATTACAATGTATTTCTTTCTTTCTTTCTCTCTCTCTCTCTCTCTATCTTTCTCTCTTTATTTCTTTCTTTTTACTTTGGATTAGGAAGAAAAACCGAGTTATTATTACGGAACTTGTTACCATTCCTTTCTATTTAAATTGGAAACGTAAAATATTTGTTCTAATAAAAGCATCGGAGAGACTAGAGAGAGAGAGAGAGAGAGAGAGAGAGAGAGAGAGAGAGAGAGAGAGAGAGAAAAGGACAAAAAATAAGAAATAAAAAGAGGTAAAAGAAACAGAAGAAAAAGAAGAAGAAAAGAAAAGGATGATAAGTGGAAAAAAAACATGTGTCGTAACAGTTACGCATCACTCACGTGGATTAACTTTTGCTAAAGTGAAATAAACTATAGTACAATAAGCGGGGTCTACTTTCTTACAAGAACGTATACAACACACTACAGTGTAACTTAGTGAAAGTAGTGTAATCAAATAGTTGGAACTTTACGATTTGCGTGTGGGATATTTGTGGCTTACCGTGTACAAACGTGTCCGGCAAAACGCAACGTTTGAACGGAATTTCTCCAGGTCTCGAGAGAGTAGGAATCCGAAAATACTGTCAACGATTTCATATTAGATCTTTCGTACAAATTTCCCTCGATTTTTTTAAATGTTTTAATATTTTTCCTTTTAAATATTTGTATATATGTATATAAAATATTTCATTACTTTTAAATTACAAAGTTAATAATTCAATTGAGATTGAAAAATAAGTACATAGAGTATTTCAATAACACGAAATAAAACTCAATCGATGATACGGCAAGTAATATAATTGAAAAAAAAGAATCAAATTATTTCCTACTACATATTTTCAAATATTAATAAATATTCATTTAATTCGAAACAATACGGTGTAAATTGAATTAAAAACAAAGAAAAAAAAACAGAAAGAGAGTATAAAAATTATTTCCATAGCAAAAACCAGAGCGCGAAAAAATTCATTATTCATTTATCACTGTCAAAGAATTTAACGAAATATTATTAGTATTATAGCGCGTGCTTTTGAAACGTTGAAAGATTTGGTAACCCACGTCGTATAGTTTTGCTAGGTGCTCTTGTACGCGTGATTTTCTCGCTATTAATATCAGATACTTACAAGGGGTTGGTACATATATATATATGAACGTGCGGTTTAGGGACGGTCCAGACAGTGGAGGATAGAACGACAGAGAGAAAGAGAAAGAGAGAGAGAGAAAGAGAGAGAGAGAAGAGGGTTGCCAAGAAGAGGTTCGCGGCGTTTGCGGTCCGTGGCACCATTGTTCGAGTTCTCCTGTTTCCCCTTTTACCCCCGTTCTCTTTCTTGGTTTTCCTCCGCGTGACTTTAAACCCACCAAAACTGTTCCCTCCAATATTCCTTTCCAGCAAAAATATCACGTACTTACACGCTACCATTACTGTGACGTGCTTCTTTGCAAAAATGAAAAAAGAAATGAAAAGAAAAAGATTAGAAACGAAAAAAAGAAATAATAAAAAAAAATAAAAAGAACAATTTGCCACTACTCGTGAATTTACCAAACAAGAAATCGCGTGATCATCTTCAATGAATTATTATTATTCTGGATAGGTAACAACAAAATGAGAATTATTGTCCATTCGTTCGTGGTTAAATTCAATTTTAAAATGAAATACATTTCGGAATAGATTTTTTTTTAAATACGATTTTGTTGAAGCTCTCATATCAAAAGATAAAGGTTAGAACAGAGAATGGTTTGTGTTTAGGCCCTTTTGGAAACCTCAAGAATGACAATCCTGTGGTGAAAAATGAGCCTTTTCAGGAGTTCAACATAGGAGAAATCTTTCGCTTCAATGACGAGACTTTGCCAGGGTTCTTCCCTTTTGTTCCCCTCTCTTCTATGGTATATCCTATCACACTACTACATATAGAATTGTACATAGTAAATGTAATGTAACATCCAATGAAAAATGCCTATGAGTTTGTATGTATTTGTAAATTCTCCTTTGCACGAGTATGTGCATCCATTTCATTTAATGGAAAGGACAGCAGGGCAGGAGAGTGGAAGTTCAGCAAGTGAAAAGGGGGATTAATCCTCTCAGTCAGTAAGAGAGAAGAGGACTTACGCTTTTCAATCTTCTTTTTTTACCTTCTACGAGATGTATTCTTCCATAGCTCATTTCGTTTCGTTTCGTTGGATGATATCCATAGATATGCATATCATCATCGTATCTTCTCGATTCAAATATTTGTGTTACGTACTGTTCAAATATAAGAAGAATCTAACCATGAAATATTAACGTTTAATAACGTCAGCATTTGTCCTAAATGAGTGAACGTATAAACATGGTTAGACGAATGAACGATCAAATAATTTTAAGTTCCATGGAATGATTAATTAATAAGCTATTACCAGATTAGAAATATTTCCAAATATTTATATTAATTTTATTATATTATTTTTTACATTAGTCTTTTTTTTTTCATTTCTCTATTGATCAGTTTCATATTATATTTGTAATTCGGAGTATGCCTTTTATTGAATTCTTCTATTTCTTTCTTTTTCCGTTTTTCCTTAGTTTTACAATATTTTTTGTTAAAACTCTTTTCTCCGTAAGGTAATTTAATTCTTTCTCAATTTTTTTTTCTTGTTTCCATTTTTGAGAACACCTATCTACCTTCCTTTTGTTGTCTTCTGTGCATGTCTTGTCTCATCCTAAACTTTATATCCTTTTTTTTTTATTTCTATTTTTCTATTTTATTCTCTTCATTTTTTATTACATTTCTGATTTTGGTTTTTAAAATTTCTCGTTTTACAATTTTTGCCTTATCCTTTAGCCTATTCGAGTACCGTGCTTTTTGAAAATCTCTTTAAATTGTGTTAATTTGTAAAATGTGTTATAAATTAATTCGCTTCGACATATTTTATTATTGAGTTTTTTATATTTTTTATAGATTTATCTTAAAAAATTTACGGAAACAATACGATAGTGGAGAGTCTTCCTAACCACGTATCGCCATTGATTCTTTAAGTATCTTTTGTAAGAAAACAATAGTCCGTTTGCTTAGCTGTTTTCCATCGTAAATACGCTTACTATTGTTCGATATTTTGCAATCTCTTTTTTTCTTTCTCTTTCAAACCTTTTTAATATTTATTTTACCTAAGGCTTGGTTTTTATCTCTCTCTTTCTTTCTCTGTCTTATTTTTTTTCTTTATTATTATATTTTATTTTTACTTTACTCTTTTTCGTACTTTTAGATATTGCGATTCTTTCGTCTTCATTGATCATGTTCGTTCTCTCTTTTTCTTCGAAATATTTTCAAAAGCACTTCCTTTTTCTTTACCCTATGTAACTGAAAAGAAATAAGTGAATTGGTCGGAGAATTTTATACGAATCCATAATATCGAACTATTCTATTTGAAAAAATTGTCCTTTCGTTTTATCTTGAAATTCCATTGATCTTTCTTTTCAAGAAGAAAATTGTACGCTCGATCATGGTACGAAATCCCAACATTCTCTATTTGATAATTATATACGGTAGAGAATATACAATATTAGAAGTTACCAAAGTATATATGTATCTCGTGAAATACAGTTGGATCAGTCAACGAGTGAAGATTTCGAATTCGTTAAAAGAAAAAAATGAGTGAATAAAGTTACAATCAGTAAAATATATATATAAAGCGTTAAATTGTATAATATTGTTAGATTCAGTAAAAATATAATAATTAAGAAAACAAATTATTTGCATGACGACAATTTATTTGCACAAGTATTTATAACTAATTATAAATAATAATTATTATTATGTCAAGAACATGGAAAACGATATTCATGAAGATCTTGGCTTTATCAAGAATTTTGCAAGAATAATTGTCTATATTAATCGTTATGACAATTATTAAAATATTTTTTAGTAATTTATAAAAAATACTAGGGTTGCCCCGTCACATGTTGCTGTGGCTCACAATTAGTTCCGATACACACGTCTTTAAGTCAACGAATTAAAGACCCTGTAGGAGGGACGCGCAATACATATTGCTGGAGTGCCATTGGCTGAAAATTTTGGGGGACCGCTTCCGATGCCACGCGCAGCCATGTCTATCTGTAGTATGCAGTGATCCCATTCGTACGATAATTATCGTACGTGTATTTTTTTTTTTTTAGTCAACAAATTTTCCAAAGGTGCACCCCCACCCCAACCCTCACTCCCACCACCACTCCCACCATCACTACCACCACCACGATCTCCTGTCGAACGATCGTTTTCATCGTTTTCATGATAGGGTTTGGGAACTTGATGAGTAAAAAAAAAAAAAAGAAACAATCATCAACTTGAAAAAGTTGGAACTTGGACACTTTTTCCGACTTTTTCAAAATTTTGTCTGAAATTTGTCGGATTTCAATTTGTCGATAATTTTCTGCCGCGTACGATAATTTTGCGCTCCTGTGTCGACCAAACGAACTAAAGTCTCTGGGATCACTGGCTGGGATCACTGTTAGTATGTATCAAAAAACGGCTGTGGTCAGTTTAAGTTTAAAATACTTATAGTTTTTATTGTGATATTTATATTTAATTGTTTTGTTGATAACAAAGTGCATATATAAAGTAAAAATGGAAACTGTAAAATTATCGAGAGCACTTAGTAGTTTTCTATAAGTGTAAGTTTAATTTACTCATTTAATAATTACAAGTATAAATGTACAAACCTAACCTATAACTTATCATTTATTTACAGACTTATTGTTTGTGATGAATAATCATGGTTCGACAGTGTATTCTTAATTACTGCAAAAGTTCAATAAAAACTACGCAAGACCGTCAAGACCAAAATTTTAAGCCAACAAATTGCAGTTCGAGTAAAACTATGACCATTTACCACATGAAGAAATAAAAATATGTTAATATAAATCTGTTTTTTTAATTTTTTTTTATATTTGTCTTATTATTATTATTATTATTATTATTATTATTATTATTATTATTATTATTATTATTATTATTATTATTATTATTATTATNATTATTATTATTATTATTATTATTATTATTATTATTATTATTATTATTATTATTATTATTATTATTATTATTATTATTATTATTATTATTATTAGTAATATTATTATTATTATTATTATTATTATTATTATTATTATTATTATTATTATTATTATTATTATTATATCTCACTTGGAACTCAAGAGTTTATAGCCTCATCAACAGTTTTAATCATACTGATTATTACAAAATTATATTGAATTAGTAAAATATTTTAAAACTAACGAAAATACTAACTATCTAAAACAATAATAACCAAATATTAAAATACTAAGTATAAAATACTAAAATATTAATTATTTAAATATTATACAATTTTTTTATTTTTCTAGGAATATATTTCCAGAAAGTAGCTTTTATTACAATTATCGAAAATTGGGAATTGATGTTGATGCCATTTTATGAAGACATAATACTAAGGAATCCTAGCTGATTTATTAATATTGGAAATTAAAAACAAATTGTATGAATGATTAAAATAATTGTAAATATAATATATATAGTAGATAATTTTATTTATCAAGATTGTATAAATTCCTACAAGTTGTTTTGAAATTTCAAAATACTGTAATGCCTTTTATCAAATCAAACTTAATTGAATCTTTCTTTTTGAATTTATAATAATTTTTTTGTGTAACCTATTCTATTTTAATATAAATTTTTAATTATCATTAAATATCGTTCATTTTTTTTTCTGTATTTGATGCAAATCATTATTTCATAATGTTTTCAAACCAATTCACCACTCTACCCCCTAGACTATTCACTATTACTATATACAACTTTTATACTATTTAAAATGTATGATTCATTCGCGCGCAGTCACGTGACTACATGAGTTCCGGTCCCCCAAAATTCTTTGGCGCGTCCCTCCTACAGGGTCCCTAAAACGAATTACCTTATACCGCCATCTGTTAGAATCTTATCGAACTAACAGAGATAATCATGACTCTTTGTTAATAAATAAATAATTCGCAATAAAATAATATTGCGATTATGAATTGAGATATAAACTATCCTATCTTTCAAGTCGATAAAACTGCACACAGTATGCAAATTTTTATTAAAATCGGCTCAGTAGTTTAGGAGTCCATTGCGGACAAACAACGTGACACGTAATTTATATATATATTAAGATAAGGAGTAATGTTCAAAGTAATCTCTATTTTTTAAATAGAAACTTTAAATACTAATTTTTTATAATAAAATATTTATGACAATTAGTAAATAATTATTTTCAATATCATAAATAGGTAGAAAAACAATTATCAATACGAGTGGTCTTTGTTAGAAGTCTTCACGATTATTTGTTACGAAGGAATATTCCCATTATAATATAATGTATTTATTTCCTACTAATATAATGTATTTATTGTCTACATAAATTTTTAGAATTTACGTAAATACTATTTTACTATTACTACGTTTGCTACGTTACTACGATTAGCTGATACTGCATGAATGAAAAATTATAAATGTGATATTTACAGTCCGATTTCTCGAGAACGAAAAATCATAGAGACTTGAAAAAAGTATCATTTTAAAGAGAAACACAATATTTTTCTATGTTATTAAAAACTACTGATATAATAAAATCTATTTATTGATATTTTATAATTACGTATCTTATTGTTAGTTAGTATTTTTGTAAAGAATTTTGAAGAATAATTTTCAATGAAAACAAATTATTTTAAATGGCAAAATATTCCATTTTCTATTATTATTAAGATTATTATTATAATTAAAAATCAGAAATAATTAAAAAACAAATAAAAAATTTTATTTTTGAATACTGCTATACGATTTTTAGCAAAACATTCGATTTTTAAATAACGTTAATTTCGATTTAGATTATTTCCTAAAAATATTGAACAATAAATTGATATATTTTGTTTTTTTCATATGAAGTATTTACGTTCGTTAAATAGGACCACAAGTCAAGTCAGAAGTATTCTCGTGAGATAAAACGTTCAATTAATTTACTATAGAATTTCTGTCTGTATTCGCGATCTCGTAGAACATTATACAGGTAACATCGAGAGAAGATGATTTGGACTATCCTTTCGCAAATCCAATTACAATTGTGACGTATAAACGTATCCAGACAAACGCTTATACGCAATATACAAGTATACATGCATACATATATTTACAGCAAAGTAACGGAACCTTCTAAAGGAAATTACATTCTCCACTGAACATATGAACGTTCTTCCTCGTCTCCACTTTATGCATAATTTTATCTTCTTTCGCATCTCTCGATAAAACGGGTAAGTATACACACACACACATACAACCACACGTATATATATATATATATATATATATATATAGATAGACATTTTTCGCCAGTTTCATCGATCGTTTTTATCCTAGCTTCTTCTTTCGTTCGGAAATACGAGCTTTACTTTATCTGACATTTTTCGAGTAAGAAAATCGATATTGATACTCGATAAATTTTGAGATATTTCTAAGCTTTTTCTATTTTCTTCAACACTCGTTCTTTTTATCCCTCTTTTTTCTTTAGTAAGATTTTCTATAAAGAAAGATCAGCTCGTTTAGATATCCATTCGAACTTTGAATCAAAATCTTGAAGAAAAAAAAAAAAGAAAAAGAAAGAGAAAAAAAATCTCAGACATACCTTGTGTTTTTAAGCAATGACGAATCGAGGACAACCACGAACTGAAAGTGTTAAAAGGACCTTTTATAAACGCAACTTTTTAATTAGGACGGTGCTCTCGTATTTTCCTCTATTTTCACTTCCTGTACTTTAGTGGTTTTGTTCGTGTAATGTACGTACGTATATATATATATATATATA